>CM052262.1:4236616-4396359 GCA_028455795.1 Lasioglossum marginatum
AATATAGGCCCACATAAAAAAGTTGTAAAATGCAACTTTTAGTATTTTTTCTACAATTCCGATCTATTGCAATTTTTGAAAAAAATTTCTCTCCACATCCTGTAATAAACTAATTGCTCCAGCTTCCCAAACAAGTTAAAATCGTGTAGTCCAACATTTAAAAAGTCATCGTCTTTTTAAGAGTGTCCGAATATTAGTGGGAGTCACTGTACATGCGCAGCTTTTATGCTAGCTACACGCTGCCGAGTAATGGAAATTACGCCTCGTAAACGTAAAAGTAGGACTTTTGCAGTAGATAGATTGATCTTTCACGCAGCGCTTTTGAAAAACCCTGTCTTTGCATTATCGAGAAATGAGAAAGGAGAACACCCCCTTAAGCATTAAAATAAATGTAGCCGTACAAAAAATATAAATTTTCTTTTCTCTTCCACGACATTTTTCTCGGGATTAAGACCGTTCGGTCACTGTAATTGTAAAAAAAATGTTACGGCAAGCGGTTAATAATGTCGATAAATTAGCAGTATTGAATTCCTCTTACCCCCTCTGTCATTTCTATCATACATGCAGAAAATCTCGTTGTTCCATTCTCGAGTCGCCCTGAATGTGAATTTGGCTTGCGAAAGGGTGAATTGAGTCGGTGAATTTGGTCTGCGTAAGGGTTATTTTTCGAGTAGAAAACCTGTATCGAAATGATCGTGTGTCCACAATCCGCCCACGTAAGTCCTTTCTAGCTTGAGAACCGGCTTTCGCCATTTACGGTAGAGCGACGCGCACGAGCGTCGTCGGTTGTATCCGTCGAAAACGCATGATGACATCGACGGGGCGTGCGGTCATCGGACACAGGTGACGTCACTGGACACTCTTCCACTCGATGACCCGACTATTATAAACAAGATTGATAGAGAGAGAGTGTGTGTGTACGTGTTCTACGGTCTGCGACACCATCGTCGTAAACTCTGATGAGCTACACCGTTCCGCTGACGTCACCTTGTTCATGCACCTTGACTTTTCTTTCGTCACGCGCCGGCTTTTCTCCGTCGCGTACCCTTTGCCTGGATGCCAAACGAGCGGAAAATGCGATCGACGTCGTTCCACCGTACCGGAATCGTTTACTCATTTTTTTCACCGACGGAAAAGTACTCGAAGATCGTGTTGATCCAGACTGGTATATACCCCGAGCTCTTTATTTAAAAGCTCGCCCGTTTAAATAACGAAAATATATCAAAGCCGAACCGTGAGAAACAGATTCTGGCTCTAAAATGGTCCAACAATAAACTCGCAACCATGCAACTATTTTTCGAGAAAACCGTACGGCGAGATGCGTATTAAAATAATGGAGGATCGCGTACACAAGCGTTCGTGACTTTGCGCAAGTGATTACGTCAAGAGCAAAGAATAAGAATCATTCGATGTTTATTTCTCAAGACAATCTTCAAATGCCATTCCGAGGTTACTCTTTCGAACAGTTTAAACGACGGACCATGCTCAGACACGCCTGTACATCTAGCGATGGCGTGCAAAATCAGCGTGATCGGGACCGGACGTGATCGAATCACGAGAAAAAAATGTACGATCATCTACTGTTATTAAATATTCCCATATGTACGCGCTATAAAATGTATAAAAAAACACCTGTTTCGCAACTATCCTCCTAACCCTAGATAGCTAAGTTTCCGTGCGTCACAGCTTGAACTGACGTCGCCAAATAACAATATGAACATAATGGAACTCTTCCTATTCAACAAGGATATGTTACGTCACACTTCAGAATCGCGATCTTTACTTTTCCCTTCGCAATTGCGACCAATATCAGTTTTAAAAAAAGATCGTTTCTAGATTAGCTAATAAACTAATCCTTCTAACGTCTCAAAGAAACTCGATCTGTTGTGTCCCAAAAAGTTATTCGTTTGTACACCCGCTGTATTCCATTCAATTTTCCCCATAGATTCGCCTAATTCTTGTCTCCGCTCTCTACAACGAGCCAGAGCTGTGCTCGTTCAATTACATTGAACTTTCAATTGCACAATTGAATTACATTGTATTTCAATTATATAGTAAGTCAACTACATCGTAACTGAATTAAATAATTCGAACCTTTCAATTAGTTTAATTACTAATTATTTTAATCAGATGTGTAATTGAAATACAATATATCCAAATTGCTCTCCAAATTATAGCCCAGAACTTCGAAGAAGTGCGATATGTTTTCATGTTTTTCTTTCATATACTTGTTTGCTGTCTATGCGGCCGTAGTTTCTATTCCTCGTCCTCGTTCAATTAATTAATATAATTTAATTACAAAGTATTTTATAATTGTGGCAATTACGAATTACATTGTAATTTAATTGAATGAAGATCTGTATTATAAATTACAATATGACTGAATTACGATGTAATTCAATTATAAAGTGATGTAATTCAATTACTTTGTAATGTAATTCAATTACAAAATAATGTAATTCAATTACTTTGTAATGTAATTCAATTACTTTGTAATGTAATTCAATTACAAAGTAATGTAATTCAATTAGAAAGTAATGTAATTCAATTACTTTGTAATGTAATTCAATTACTTAATAATGTAATTCAATTACTTTGTAATTATAATTCCTGAAGTAACTCAATTGTAACTCTGCAACGAGCTGCCACGCGATCGCGTGCGAGGAAAGGGAACAAGGACTGCGATTCAAAATCAACCTTGCCTCGTTATCTATAATTGCGAGGGGTTCGATTCGAATGATCGTTCGGCGAGGTTGACCGTCGTTAGCCGCGGGTAAAGAATTTCAGACGCGGCAATCTTTGGCCACCGTTCGATAACGATCATGTCAAAGTCAGTAACGTGCGAACGATGCTAGGTGTTCTCTCCGGGGTCTTAAATTAGTCATTGTTCTCCGGCAATTCGCGTGTTTCGACACCAGTGTCCCGGGCCGCGCGCGAGCACGCGTTCGCGTCCGATCTCTCGAAACAGAGAAACCCGAAAATACACGGGTTTGACGTAAACGGGAGCTTGAAAGTAAGCAAGCAAGACCGGCCCGCGGATTTGTTGTTTCTTTAGCGCCCCTCGGCAAGAGCCCGTGCCCTACCCGAACAAACGAACACCTTCTCGTCTCTCGAGGATCGGAAACGCGCATGTAACAACGTCGAACCGATATCTAGATTCCCCTAAACGACCACGGGCGGTCCTACGCAATCCTATTCCACTGATCGAAAAACAATGATCGCCGGATGGCCTGGGTCGCATACATTTTCATCTTTACGTACACATATATCTGATCTTGAAATTTTCGATGTTCAGTGCTGAGGAACCTGTGTGTGTGTTCAATTGCGCTACGATGATCGCTTAGAATAACATCGTTTACTCTGCAGTCCGCCTTCTTCTTGATAATTGTGCCTATAATTGTGAAAGCGATCCAAGTCGAAATTTACATCACATTATTTTAAATTAAATGCACCGGTTAGATAGTGTGCTTGTTCCTTTGACTTATACCACTTTTATAATTATGGGCACAATTGGGACCTCGCAGATCGTGTAACACTAAACCCACCGAGCCTCAACCTCTTGCCGTAATATTTTCTTTACAGTCACAGCGATGAAAACGTCTTTATCTCGGAAACATGTCGTAGAAGAGAAAAGAAAGTTTATATTTTCTGCGTGGCTATCAAATTTTTATCGAAACGAATCAAATTTTATTTCATTTAGAAAGCAACGCGTAACATTCAAATACGTTGGAGTTTGTCAGGATCTTCATTGCAAGTCTGGCTCGTTAAAACACGGCAAGGGGTTAAAGTAACTGATGCATGCTCCCTTATAATATTTTATTCAGACTTTGTTCAAGTTCGGGATTAAAATAGGAAACGATTTGGAATCTCATCCAAGATCAGCGAGTTTCGAAGGGGACCAATTAACTCGACGTTCTCTTCCTGTTTATTTAGGCAAACTATTTCGCTCGTCGACAACTGCGCCGGCAGAGAACGAATCTGCGCAAACGAGACCGCGTAAACGTTTACGTGATAAATCAGCCTAAAGCAACGTTAAACTGTCCGGGATCCTTAAGGAAATATTCGTTCCGCGGATTTTGCGAGCCTCCTCGAGAGTCCGACGTTCCCATAAACAACTCGCGCCGAGAACAAAGATGTTGATCTTAGGGTTTGATGGTTTAACCCTTCTGGTGGCGGAATTCGATGGAAAATTAATATACACTGCGATTTAGATCGACTACCAACATCTCATCCCTTGTAATGTTACAGTTGGATGAAATGAAACAAATTAGTTCGAAGAGAACTTTGGGAAGGTCGAAACGGTCGTTCCAAGTGGTGGACGGCCTTTTGGGTACAGATCAAATCCTACAAGCATGGGATCATATCGATCTCTATATGAAACAAAAATTCCTGCAAGGTGCTCAAAACGGGTTTGCTCACGGGCAACCCGAAACGAGCGCCTAAATGTAATCCGAACAAAACACCTGTGTCCTATTTAACAATTTATCAAAGAAGTTTTGGAAACAAACTGAAATTAACCCTTTCGCTACAATGAACGAGATATTTCGTTCATGGCGATGAAAGGGTAAATAATAATAATTTTTCGATACCGATCATTATTATTAACAGAACGGGAGAAAAAGCAGGCGGCGAGCGTCTGCAGGAAAGGAGCCGGGAAATCGGCCAAGGATCGGAAAAGTCAAGGGAACTCCCCGGGAGCCAGTACGAGCTCTCGACGGTGGCAATGTCGGACGACCAAGGCCTGCGATGCGAAAACCAGGGATTTGATCCTGGCGAAAATGGCGCAGACGATGGGAGGGACGAACGAGATGGCGGCGTCGCAGGACGTCCTCGGTCACTCGTTCGAAACCAGCGTGCCCCAAGGAGAATCCCCGCGAATCGACATGGATATCATCGATTATGAATATCAACGAGGGAGACAAGAGGAGAGAGTGGAAGTCTTTGGGAAGATCGAGACGCGAAAATTCCGGAGGGAAGGTACGTCTACCTCAAGAGCATGAGCCTGTGGAGACGAAGGAGGCAGCCTCCGAGGAACGCAAGGCTTTCGAAAGAAAATGTAAATATTGCGAAAGGTGGCGGGGGAAGTAGACGCAGGACGACAACACGTGGGTAAAAGAAAAGAGGGCAGGAGTCTTCAAGAGTAACGAAATGTTTGGAGGAACAGAATCCTCCAGAGGAACGAATTTCGGGACGATCAGGAGGATCATCATTTGAACATGCCGAAATCGTCTCCGGAGAATTCTGAGAACTCTGAAGAATGTTTTGCAACGAAAGGTAACGGTTTTCGTAGGTCGATTTTCGTTAGGTCTTATTCTAGCATCTTATTCGTTCGATTTTTATTGTAGTCTTTCTTGCAGAAATTGATCTTGAGAACGAGAAGGCAATCAAAAAGTTGACGCAGTTCGGCCGTCGAATACTTGAAACGGCCCTGAAATTATATGGAGTTTTACAAGGTAGTTGATTTATTGCATATGTTTGACGATCGTGTTTACTCATTCATTTTTTTCAGATTCCAGGTTGCAAACTTGGATTGACGCTGAAGATTCTTCCATATTGTGGGAGCTATAAATGAAAGTGCTAGAGGACTCATCTCAGTGAGACTATCTAGCGGGCCCCGCCTTAGACGTTGGGATATCGGAAGGCGGTTGAAAACAGTATATATATGAATCGGTGACAAATCGGTATTAGCGAGAAAGGATAGACTTGACTATCGGTCCATCTTGTGGCAAGCATCGGAAGTTAAGCGACGCCACAATATCTTCCAGTTCTAGCGTTTGCTCTGGCTCGTGCTCCTGCTGCACCGATGACTGCTCCTGCCCAGATCGCTCAGCTTGCTCAGCTTGCGTCGAATAATGCACTGACCCAAATTGTCATTGTGCAACTCCATGTTCTTGCATTGATTTCAGCGACAGCTCTGATTTTACAGTCCTCACTGAGAGTCCCTGAAAGTCCCATGTTATTTTATCTATTGATTTGATTGTGGTTCCGAATTTTGTACTGTGAGTACTGTGACTCAAGTATTATTTTATCTACTTATTTCTAAATGTTGATATTATATTTACTTGTACAAGCTTTCCAGAATTGATTCTTCGATAGCCGTAAGATAATATTTTTGTAGCACTGTTTATTTATTTATAGGAGGACGACGAACAAAGCGGACTATGCGTGTTCAAAGAAAAGCGCCAGGCGAACCGCTTATTTTTATATTATTGTCCGATAACGGTGCGCGTGTATGAACTAAAGAAATTACGAATAAAATTATGAATAAAAGCAGATATGGCGAGCCATGGTCGCGTTCCTACGCGTGTCCCACGATTTCTCGACATTCTCCCGTGAACTTCCATATTTCCGAGTTATTCTTTTCCAGTAGAATCGTTCGTAAGCTTCGGCGAGCTCCGGCCTGTACTCTTTTATACACAATTTCCACGAAGCAGTTTCGTAAGCCGAGGTAAGACGAAAATCCGTGCCGAGGGAAGCGACGGGAACTCGGGGAAACAGATCATTTCTTTGAAGAAACGTTTGCCGATAAACTCGCGCCGGCCTCTGACGACAATCGCCTCCGCGGATCGAGGGAAATCGCAGCGGGACACACGGATCGTTTTTGCAGATCTCTCCCGTTTTCTCTATTTATACCGCCGATATGTGGCCGCCGTTGCACTGGTATGTACGATGCATCCCTATGGACGTCGTATACTTGACACACATTTTAAAAATACTCGCCGGTACAAATTAAATTCCATTTGGCCATTGTGGTGGCGTGCAGCCCTTCATCGATTCCGCCCGATACCGCAAGCATTCTATTCCGATTGCTTTTCCTTTCCATAAAATAAACACCGGCACCCCACATGCACCGAAAGTTGCAACGAGATGCAACGGCGAGGACTTAGCCATTTTTTTAGATACAAACTTCAATAAATTTCAATAATTTAAACTTCAACCCTTGCAATTGTGTAGTTGACGTAGTATTAATGCGCAAGATATGTTCAATATTTCCAGAGTTAATAAACGACTGACTGTGAGGGCTCTGTCAGTGGACACTTAACTGTGCAAAGTACCTCGAGGCACTTCCTCGCTGAACAAAAATGATCTTCCCGCCAATTGCAAGACAGTAGCGACCACAAAATGTCTCCAACTTCTTTTAAACATTCGCACGTCGTGGGCTGAAACTTGATTCTAAAAACGTCCGAGTAAATTTCGCCGGCATTTATAAAAGCCATAGGGCACACATTGAAAGAGCCGATCGCGGAATAAACTGCAACGAACACGAATGCAGAATAGGAGCGAATCGATAAACTGAACGAGGCGAACACGTATGCATCTCCGAAGAGTCGCGTGCAAGAGAGAACTCGAGCTTGTCGTTATTGAAAACGAACCGCAGGTGCGATCTCCTAAAAAAGAACGGGAAAGAGCGTAAACACTGGAAAGCATGGAAAAGAAATGGGCAAATCTCGGCGTTGAATGATTATATTACACGGCGAGAACGACTTCGCGCTCGAAATACCACCCAGTGGGAAATCATTAATTTACCCGGCGTCACACGATTCGAAGATCCGCGCGCGCGGTACGAAAAACAATTTAGTTGGCTCGACACCAAAGAATCGCGAGGGAGCGTACTCGATACGGCGAACCTATTAGTGGCTAGGTTCCACGGATTCGCGTTTGTCGCGAATCTCGTCGATCGTCGTACGTTGAACCTCGTTTTCTCAGACACGGCGACGCGTCTAATTACGCTCGCCAACACGTATTTCCTCACAAAGAGAACCGCAATCGTTCTTATGCTTTTCTTGGAGCTGGCCACGATTTTCCATCGGAATTGTAATTCTCAAAATAAATCGAACAATTCTGAAAATATTGGTACACTCGCGAACTTATACAATTGTTTTCTGTACTCGGTGTTGGGCAAATTTTAATTTAAATAATAAATAAACGTGTGATTTTAATTGCAGATAATAACTAAACTTTTTATTCAAACAAAAGTGATCTATTTATTATTTCCTATTTGCAAATTGAAGATTATTTATTATTTGGATTGAGGTGGAAATCAAATAAATAGTTTTCGGTCTTCTCTTATTTCTTGCATTTTGTATACACAATGAACACATGGCGAAATTAATATCGTCATTACCCGTATGTATAATATTTACATAAATACAACTATGTTTTGTGCTGATCCGTGCACGTTTTTTATCTGCAATAGCAACCTTTTCAGGTATACCGCCAGTGGTCGGGTCCGCCCGGAGGGTCTATTAATTATTTGTCAATACAAATAACAATTGAAATTGTATTTGTAAATAACAATTAACTTTATTATTTTAAATAATTCATTTAGACTTGATCAAATAATAGATAATTATTTTTGCTTTTTATTTGAATATTCAAATAAGAAATAACTTATTTAAATTTTTATTCAAATAATTATTTATTTAAATATTGCCCAACACTATCTGCACTATATAAAATTGTACTCTGTTTAAATATTGTAATTTAAAAATTGTTCGATAGCGATTCTTATTGCTTCTTCTGGAGGGATGTACACGATTTCAACTTCTATTATTATGATCTCAGCGCACTGGTTCGATCAATTGCTATTTGAAACACCATTTGCAAATTACCACAATAATTTTTTCTTTTTCGACGTTTCGATCCTACTTTTTCTAATAAATTTTTTATGTCGCTTCGTAAAATACATTGAACTTTTACTTTGTTTCACATACAATCAGATGCATGTAAATTGGTCAAAATAAACTTGAATGTCAATTAAAAATTTACCATAACCAACGTGGTATATGAGCAGTTAAAGGAAGGTTATAAGGACAGTTTATGTTTTGGATTTACCGCTAAATATCGATTGGCCAGCATGTCGATCGACGATACGTTCGTTCCAAATGTTTTAACTAATCATTATCTTGTATACCGACCTGGCATCAACACGTGTTTCTATGAAGCTGAAATTTTCTTTTGCACTAAGCAAGTAGCTAACAATTTTCTCCTTTTCTTTAAATTTACGCAAAACAACAAAAATGAAACAGATCAGCCATTATACCAGACTAAACGATCTTAAAAACCACCTAAATGAAATCTTTAGGAAACGCGTGTTTGACAAAATTAAAAAAAATTACACACAAAAATATCATAACTGATAAATTGATAAATAATAATATAGATTGTCCCGCACACCTGAGGCAAATAAATTTCTATGTACCTGAACGAGTTTTGAGAACAAGAGCAGGATTTCAAACAATGAAATCCAAATCCTCATATGGAGTAATAAATCCATTAAATCGCATTATTGCTAGCTCTAACATATCTTATAACAATATTGATTTTTTTAATGGCACGTTACAGTTAATTGTACCTGTATTTGTTTAGTTTCGCGCGATCCATTCTTATGTAAATTTTAGGTTGACTTTTTTTTGTTATGTTTTCTTTTTGTTTTTATCAGTTATACTGTAAAAACTGTATACATTTGTATAAAAGGACCTCGGTCCGTACATAATAATAATAATAATAATAATAATAATAACGAAGGAGCGGATCTTGAGTGGCAAAAGTTTCCAAGTCCAGTAGATCCGTCAAATTCAAATCCTTCAATTTCTAGAATCAGAATTGGGCACTCAGAAATAACCCATTCATTTTTGTTAAATAAAAAAGTAAACACGATCTGCGATATACGTAAAGTACCAGTTAATATGAAGCATCTAATGATAGAATGCAAAAAATACGAAAATGAAAGGAAAAATGCTAAGTTGCCTGAATCCTTACCTATTCTGTTAGGTTCTGAGGAACATATCGTCGGTCTTGCCCAGTATATCAAGGATACAAATATGTACATAATATTGTAAGAAAATATACCGTGTTGCTTTGATGTTGAAGCAACATTAAACAAATTACAAACGCAATTCTTCTATATTTTTTGAAAATAATCTAAAGTAGGATCGAAACGTCGAAAAAGAAAAAATTATTGTGGTGATTTGCAAATAGTATTTTAAATAGCAATTGATCGAACCAGTGCGCTGAAATCATAATAATATTGTTAGCAACAATCTACGATCGATATAAGGAAACATTCATCTATGAAACAGTTGTCGACCCCTCGTTGGGGGGTAGAAAAATGTGTGAGAATGATGTAAGTTCATCGAAACCTTCGATAATTCATTGTCTGCGCATCTAGTGCAATAAAAAATCTGAGACTGGCCAATGGACTGCACTTTCTGAGAACTAGAGACATCGAGACAAGGGTCGGCCGCTATCGTAAGGGTGTCTGCCAGTGTTATTGTCGGAGTAGGGAGAGGGGGAGAAGATGATGATGGGGTAGATGTCGAGGAAACGGGTCTGTGGAAGGAGAATCACGCGGGTGTTTGATCGTCGACGGCACCCTTTCCGTTGTACGTCTGCGCGCGACGAGCCTGGTCTATAAAAGCGGCGGAGGGCGTCGCGACGCCTCCAGACGCGATACACGCGTGCCGCTGAAAATGTGACATCGTCGACCGCGATCTTCTTCGTAATCGACGACGCCTGACGTACACTTGATTATCGTGCGAACGCCAGTCAACGGGAATCAATTAAAAGCTTCGCTTTCGCCGCGACACTGTGACATCCGATTCTGTTGGGAGCGTCGCGAGTGCTCCGGTGAAAATGTAATTGCATCGCTGCATCGGGAGAAACGATCGATCGCAGACAGCGACGCCGAAAGTTTCGTCGATCGAATCGACACAGTGCGCCGAAACTGTAACAAACACACTCTTCGTTTATAGACGAACTTTTATAGTCTGTCTTCACTCTGATCGTCTGCAGGATATAACGTGGTGAGTTGTCAACTATATCTTTAGAAGAGAGATAGATAAGGGTGCACAGGTGTCGAGACTTGTGACAAGTCTCTGGGCGCACCGAGCAAATGTATAATAGCTGTCGGAGTTATTGATTTATCAACGAGATCGTTAATTGGTACACACGTCGGCAGGACAACGTGACGCGGTATGAAATTATCCGCGATGACGCGAGACGATAAAACGAACGGATTCGACGCGGTTTAGCCGCCAGACAGGGAGCCAGGCTCTCTGGTAGTATTGAACCTTAGTCTCTCTCTTTTTCTCTCTATTGATGGTGTCTCTGTCCACGTATCTATTTATCCATCTATCCCGCACCTCCCCTGCAAACCGACATTCAGAATAACTCGTTAAACGCGAAGACGTACGCGCGAAAATATTACTTCGCTAATCTCTAGCGGGCGTGAAAATAACCTCGGTAAACAGAACCGCTAAATATACCCGCGTCCAAAACTTGTCCGAGACCGAACCGGTATGAACTGGTCCGGGACCCAGGAAAAAAATAATCGAGGAGGCGGCCACGCGAGCCGCAGAAATCATCGGACACAAGCATAATCGGGAATTTCGGACCCTCGCGCTTTTGTGTGGTAATGGTGTAATTGTTTTGCTAGACGCGATTGTACTGGCTTCGCATCGATTTTATGGCGAGGGTTCATCATCGAAGGGTACGACGTTTTTGCGCGTGAGCTTATTGTCTCTTTTACGAGCACATCTGGTCCAGGTTTTTGTTTGAATTGTATGAATGAATTGTAAGAATTTCGATTCCTTGTTGCTCTGACGTGAGTTTATAGCAACCGGGAGTGATCCAGTCGCGAATGATCTTCTTGCGCGTGGCTGATTGTGCTTTTCTGCGAGCGCATCTGGTCCGGATTTTGTTAGCCGAATGAATTGCAGCGATTATAAAGGTTTCGTATCGATGTCGATATTATAATAATGAATAATTATCCTTCTTGCAAGCACTATCTGCATAAACTTTGATATCAATAGCCTTGCATCGGGTTCACGACGGTTTCGAGAATCGTCTCGCGAGTCCGACGTCCCGGAGCCCAAGCTCATTAGCCTCTGAGCAGTCCAATTTGGTCCAGATTTGATTAGCGAGTCAGTCGGCGTGATTGTAAAGGATTAGCGTATCGATTTGTTATTTCTGGTGCGCGTTTATGGTAATTGGAAGGTTCCGAAATAGAAACGAAACAGCGGTGCCGCAGCGAAATCCTTGCTATTGATCTAGCCAGCTCGAAAGGTCCTGGGTTCACCCGGCCAACCTCCGGCATTCTACCCCCACCAGAGGGCTCCTCCTGTCTCGTCCTTGCGTACACGGACACCGACATTCCCTTAACCGAATTTCCTTTGATTCATGACTCTGATCGCGAAAACATTCTCCGCATACTCGCCACAAAACCCCACTGCAACGCCAAGTCGTATCGACCCGAAATTATTCGGTTTATTTATACGCGAGGCTTTAGGGACTAATGAGAGAGCTATGCCTGCTTGAATAGATGCTTTCGTTGAAGGATCAATGGACGTTCAGAGACTGGAATTAATTAGTAGGAACATCTCCTTGCTAAATTGTCTTGCATTAATCGCCAGAAACGGAAACCAGAAGATTCTTCCCACATTGAATAATCTTAACAAAGTTGGAAACAATATTTCCTTAGGTTCTCCCTAAAAAGAAAGACACTCTTAAGTGTACCCCAGTTGTCGCAGTTTGTACAGAAAATTGTTATTTTGCATAAATTTCGCAGAATTCAATTGCAGAATGTAAAATAAAAAATTTTCTGTATAAACTGCAACAAATAGGGGACACTTAAGAGTGTCTGTCTTTTTTTAAAACAATCCCGGTAGCACGGAAGTAACCTGTTTCAATATAACGAGGTAAATCTAGAGAAATTTTCTGCCTCGTTAAACGACCAAAGGACCGAAACGAACGCAATGAGAGTAGTTTATAAAATTAACGCGGACAGAGCTCTCACTGTAGGATCAAAGGACACTCGGGAGGCTTTACTTAATTAATATAATAAAGAGAAATCTTGAAACAATCCGACTGATTGAATACTTTCGAAGCTCCACGGAAACCAAGATAATTAATTTTGCAATCGACGAAACGATCAACAGTTTTGAACATTCTTGCAACCACCATCGCGCGGATTAGATAAAGCTTCGTGGAGCCGAGTAGAGGTAATTGATTCGGAAATTGGTCGAGCTCGGGACGATAAAATTATCTACGGAGAATAATCTTGAATATTTGCGCGACGGCAGCAGGTAAATTAAATGAAGCTTCGTGGAATCGGGTAATTGCTCCGAAGTTGATCAAGCTCGGTGGAGATAGAACCGAGAATAGCCTCCAACAATCTCGGACATTCCTGTCGACGGGAGGTAGATCAACAAACCTACGCGAATAGCAGTGAATTTAAAAAACAATTCGTCTTACGATTGCTGATCGTACGATTCTATTTCTTTTTAACACTAAACCTACCAGCACCGGTCGAACGACCGGTCCCAGATTTCTTTATTTCGCAATTATTGAAATTATGGAGATGTTTTCGTGGTAAATAATTAAATAAATAATTTAAAATTAACCAGTTTCTGGTTAAAATAATTCAGATTTACACTCCCGTCCATAAATCACCGGAGTACCATTTTTATTTCATAATACAGGTCCTTTTTAATCCTTTGGTGGTGACTCGGAGAGGCGTCACTAATAATTTTTATAACATTATTCAAAATATTTGTTGCATTATTATATATAATAATAAATTACTAGACGTATATAATATCTTACTAAACTACTGAAAGTATCGTGCGACGCATCATATCAGTTTTAAATCGATCAAATTAAGAAAATCATATAAAATGGAAATATTTCAGGCCGGTAGAAAAATTCGGTTTCCGAATTAGGATAGTTCCGAGTGCAAAGGGTTAATAACGAAAAATCGTCTGCACGCAAATTCGAATAATTCGTGACTTACGGACGGCGTTGGAACAAATCTGCGTCGAGATCGATCGGGATCTAAATCGGGGTGAATCCCGCGAATCTCCGAGAAACATCGAGGAATTTTCTGGTGGCAACCCGTGTCGCGATGACGTCGGTTTCCGCGAAGACCGATCGGAAGATGGTCAGGGGAGTCCGAGGGGGTGCAGAGCATCCGTGGAACGTTGTAGCGAAGCAAACGGAGAAGTAACGAGTGGCTTTTCTGTTCTCTGATTACAGATGAAACTGCACGAGAAGAAAGAGTCGGCCATCCATCGGGTGCAGGAGGTGCCGTTGGAGGAGTTGGACCTGTCGAAAGAGTACGACGTAGAGAAGACGCTTGGGGAGGGTAGTTTCGCTAAAGTATTACTGGCTACCCACCGCCCGACTCGCACGAGGATCGTCCTGAAAGCCGTCCACCAGGAGCTCACCACGGAGAAGGATTTCTTCCGCGAGTTCCACTATTCGTACCACCTGAGCCCGCACCCGAACATTCTGTGCTCTTACGCGGTGGCGTTCAAAGCGGAGAAGTGTTTCGTGTTTGCACAGGAGTACGCGCCACATGGTGACCTGGCAGGCAACGTGCGAGCAGGTGGCCTCAGCGAGGAAGCCTGTAAGAGGATCGCAGGCCAACTAGCCTCAGCCTTAGAATTCATCCACTCGAAGCAGCTAGCCCACCGGGACATCAAGTTGGAGAACGTTTTGGTGTTCGCGACGGACATGTCGAAGATCAAACTATGCGACTTCGGCTGCACGAGGAGAGAGGGTACTCTGGTGAACAAGATTAGATGTACTTGGCTGCCGTTCCAGCCGCCGGAGATCTACGAGATGGTGAAGAACGAGAGGTACGCCTGCAAGAGGAGTGCCGATTGCTGGCAGTTCGGGATCGTCCTGTTCGTCTGTCTGACCGGCAACCCGCCCTGGCAGAGTGCAGATTTGATCCAGGATCAGGAGTACTCTGCTTTCCAGAGATGGCTGAAGAGGAGGACGACCAAGATCCCGCCTACGTTCCGTCGGTTCACGCCCAGGCTGCTCAGATACTTTAGGAGAGCGTTCGAGCACAAGCCGGAGAAGAGGCCGCACGTCGCGGAGATCAACAAGTACCTGAAGGACTCGTGGTGCGTGAACAAGATCAGTCACAGTGCCACGTCCACGTCGGTTGACGCCAGCGAGACTGTCGCTCGCAAAGCTGATAGCTTGCTCTACCTAGACACGATCCTCGATGATCAGAAGAACGTCGATGAGAATAAGAATAAACTGAGGAAGCTGCTCAACAGCTACGGTCTCGAGACCACTATAGATCAGAAAGTGGTCACCAAGAGGATCTGGGAGTGGGTGATGCAGTGCGATTCAAACGTCGGCGAACCATCTCTCATCGGTAGCCTCGGCTCCGAGGGCATGTGAGAGATAGCCAGAGCCGCCAGCGAACCCTGTCTCAGAAGCGTATCGCGCGAACGGAAGTACAGCCTGGACGGCTTCAGCGTCGCAGCTGATGACCACGCCGTACCCAGCTCCTCCCTGCTTCCCGGCGACAAGCCCACGTGAACGAACACACACGACCCCATGACCGACCATTCATTCCCCGTAGGGTGGCTCTCGGGTCACTCTCACCCAAGCGTCCTCGCGTTCAACACTTCGACGGCGTCCTCGAGGACGATCGATGATTCCCAATCCTCCCACATTCGTTCTTCTTGACAACCCGTTACCCTCTTCACGATCTGTTCACTGCTCCTGTGGAGATGGGATTTTCTGAACCTAAAATCTATCGGTTTTCTTTTTATGGTGCACGTGTCGAAATTGGAGAAGAAGAGTTACTACTGATGGCTAGCTAGCATTTCGGTTCAGCGTTGCGGCATGTTAATCACTTGCCGCGTATCATTTTAATTAAAACGTGTTTGTCCACTACAATGTCGTTTCTATGAAATGTTTCTACGAAAAGGAAATGTATATTTTTTGTATGGCTACATTTATTTTGATTCTTAAATATTGATTACAAGCGAATCAAATTTTATTTCGTTTGAAAAGAAACGCGTGACGTTCATATTTGTCTGACCTTGTTCAAATCTTCATGACGAGTGTGACTCGTTAAAATACGGCGAAGGGCGAACTCGAGTCTGACCGGGATAGGTCGGTACTGTTTGAAGACGAACAATGCAGTAATTGCATTTTGCTCAGATTCGAGAGAACACATTGACACGAAATCCCATTTCTCTACAAGTCTCTCTTTCTTCTAATTTTCTTTGACTTTCTGTGCCCCTCTCTTTCTCTACGAGCGGACCAATGATCGATGATCGCGCACCACCGATTTTCGTACGCTTCCTTCGACTTTCTACGCGATAACCCTTTAGTTCTTCTTCCCACGAAACGAATGTGATACGAATAAAATAATAAAATTATGGACTAACAAGTAATCGTTAAGACTGCGCGCGCGGCGAACACGGGAAATGTAAAACTGCGAATCGGTGTTTCTTTCGGTGTCGAACTATAGAGACAATAATGACTGCGGATTTCCTAGTAATTTATTACGTTTACGGTTAATCGTATTATACATACATATAGTCCAGAAACACGGAGCGATTGTATTTGTATAGGTAGCTGTGTATGTACGTACGGTTACATACCTTCGCCCGGGGCCTTGCGCGCGAATCGAGGATCGTGGATCGAGCACGATCATGGCACAGACATGATTTAACCCCTTGCACTATAGCGGCGAGTTTGGCTCGCGGACTGAATCTACTGAACGTTTACAGGCGGATCCTTAGGAATAAAACTTGTCTAAATACATTCATTGCAAGAAGTAGGGAAGAGCTTCTCGATTTTGTCGCTAATCTATGATTTAATGTTATTTGAAATTTTCCCAAATTTTTTACGAGTTTCTTTATTGAAGCACAATATTAGTTTTTCCTTAGTTTCCTTTAACCCCTTGCCGTACCATTTTTTTTACAGTTGCAGTGATCAAAATGTCTTTATGCACAAAAATGTTGTAGGAGGGAAAAGAAAATGTATAGTTTTTGTATGGCCACATTTATTTTAATGCTTAAATATTGATTACAAACGAATCAAATTGTATTTCATCTGAAATGAAACGGGTAACACATTCATATTTGTTCGACTTTGTTGAAAACCTCCATCACGGGCCTGGCTCGTGAAATTACGGCAAGGGGTTAAAGAGATGAAATTCTCCTTTGTCGCTATCATTACAATATGTAGGCAAAATCCGATTTTGTCGAAGAACTGATTATTGCAGAAGGAATCGTAGTGCAGGGGGTTGAGGAGGAATCGAGAGCACAGCGATTCGAATTTAGCGAACGCGTCGGAAGAGATTAACGAGCGACTATTTAACGTTATTAAACGATCATAGAGTACGCATACGCATAGCGCGCATATATTCTTCTAGCGATTTATTAATAGGACGAACCGGTAGAGCTAATTTATTACGAAAGAACGGCGCGCTGTTCGTCGTGTCCGCGTGCCATTAGAATGTCTCCCCTCTGTCTTCGGCGAGTCTTCGCGCTATCTGTTAACCGGGCAAAGACGAGCTCATCTTTCTCCCCGACTTTTCTTACTCGACTGTCCTGAAGACTCCCGAACTCAATTACCGTGCACCGTTCGCAACAGTATTAGTTAAATGGCACACAAACCAACAGCGGATCGTTATCGTTTACCTCTAACCTGTCAACCGGACGATCGCTCGTATCTCGAAACTCGAAATCGTTCCTTTTTCATCGTCGAGAAGAGAATGTAGTTAGTTAGTTAGTTATAGTTTATTCGTTCCCATTACGGGTTACAAAGAGATTCCCGTTCCCTTTATATTTTCCTTTCAGTCTATAATATAATATCTTAATTCTATTTTGATTCTCACTCATTCTCTCTCTTTCACTCTCTCCCTCACATTCTCCCCCTCATCCCCCCTTCTTCTCGTCCCTTCCATCCTCGCCTCCTTCCTTTCTCTCCCTATCCATCTCCTCCATCCATCCCTCTCCGCTCCCGTCCGCCGCTAATATCTGTTTCACCCTCTCCTATCTCTCCTATCTCTCTATCACTCCTATCTCTATATCTCTCCTTTGCTCTCCTCTGCATCTTTCTAGTACATGTTCCCATGTTTCCTCTTCATACCTGCATCTCCTGCACATCCTCTCTCCAGTACCTCCCTCCTCTCATTTCGTTCCCCAACCTATTCGCTATTCTGCTCCATTTCTTTTCTTTCTTTCCTCTGAGAAGAGAATATAATCTGCCCGCAAAATTCAACTACGTTCTGGGAAAACAAAAAGCGCCAGTTAGTGATTGAAGAAAATGTTGATTTTTATTTCGAAGAGGCGTTAATCGTTCTTGATTCATAAGGATTCAGTTTCGAGAGGATTGAGTGATAGTATTAGCTGGTACGTAGAATTAAAAATCCTGTAGTATATCGTGTTTAATTGTTACTTTTATTTTTAAGGTCAACAATCGTTTCATACTTTTGTCTCTCGAGAAGTCGCGGTGAATCTGTACTTATACGAGCGTTTACAGAAGATTGAATAAAAGAAATTGTTCAAATAAGGAACAGAAAAATGAAGCAGCATCGTGTGTTAATAATCTACTAGTAAGTCGAACAAGGATTATTTCATGCAATTTCTTTTCCTCCTCGAAAAAAACGCAACCGAGATGAAATCTCTGCGTGTTTCGAGGCGATCGAGTGGAACAACAATACTATGAAATAGAACATTGTTGTACCATCGCGTTTCCCCGGTTAACAGGTTAATCAGGTACTTTCCCTACTGTCACCCGGTTAACAGCGAAACCAGTGCGCGTCGAAAGCGAAGAAGGGGCAGAAACGCGTGAACCAAGACGACGTAACTCGTCGGGCCTCCTTAACGCGCGAAGCAATGTTTTCTATATAAACATTATCGAAATAAACGTTGCTACTACATGGAATATCGCACTGCTTTCATCCGGAACCCTGGTCTCATCCTGCGCGTGTACGCTTGCCATTCCTCGCCGCTGAAAACCCGTTTCTTGCGGCCAAAATTATTTCTGCGTTATGTCAAGGTTCGAGTTCATAGTGTTCCTAGAATATTATAATGTTTCTTAAAATTCGTATAACTCAAAAGTTAGAAGTAGCTAAACAAGTCTCGCATCGGACACTTCGAGATACTTTTTTAGAACCCTTCCCAAAGTTTGAATTGTCATAAATATGAAATCATATTAATGTATCTATGGTTGTAAGGAAGAACGCCGCATGCCGCAATTTCAAATTTGAGTTTATGCATTAATTGAGCTTCAGAGTATAGGATTTGCGTATTTACCAGAAAGAAGGTCATGAAAACAAATTCGAGAGGCTCAGAAAATAATGCAATTTCACCGATGTCCTATGTCAAACAATTAGTAACCAAAATTTTAAACGGCAATATCTCGAAAGCGAGAGTATGTGATGTGCGGCGTTCTTCCCTGCAACTACAAATATATTCAATATTAATTCAAAGCTTTTGCAATAATTGGTTTCACTTTGAAATGATTGAATAATTTGAATGACCATCTAAAATGGCTAATATTCGAATGAAGATGAATAGAGAAATTCTCTTTTCAAAATGTAATTTCGACCACGAAGAACAGGTTTCCTGCTGACTCTACGCCGACTCGATCTTTCTTTGCTCCGCGGAGGCATCGATGTATCGAGGCTGCCGGACATCACCGGAGGTAACAAATTGGAAAAACGTCCGTCGGCGACCTACTTCGGCCGATTCTCGAGCGATATAACTGTTCGACGAAGTACACGCGGCTCCACGTTCGTTCCCGTTTTCTTTTCACCGTTTTATCCGCGAATCGCAAACGTGGAAAAGCGCAAACGAGCGACTTGTCGACGTACACTCGACCCCTGACCTTCTTCTTCTACGCTCGATAGCGCGATCGTGCTCGACCTGCCCCACCCGCTGACATCTAGGCAAAGCGAGCCACCCTCGAAACGCTATATTTGGAGACCGGCAAATCGTTTTAGCTGTTGTGCCGCCCGAAGGGAGAGGACGTGAGAAAGCAGGAACAATGCACTTGCTTGCAGTCGGAGGAACACGGATCTTTCCGGTGCTCTCCGCGAGCTGATCGACCGCCGAGATCCTCTTCCGAACCCCTTTTCACAACTACAAAATTAAACAGTTTCATCGTTTTTTGAAAACATTGAAGATTTTTCTTACTATTAGTCTTTCCGTTCTTTCTAACGTAATATTTATTCGACCCATGCTGTGGGTCGATACTTTTCTGCTGCAATGAACAAGAGGAAACCGTAACGATGACGCTATAAGTTCAAAAAAGATTAGGCCTTGCCCTTAACCAACAGAGGTGAGATCTTCACTGACGTCTAGGGTCGCGAGCCACCCTCGAAACGCTATATTTAGCAACGAGTGTAATGGTTTTAGTTCCCAAGCCTGCGGAACGGAGGGAGTGGAGGACAAGCGGAAACAAGGTACTTAATTGTAGCTATAGAAGCAACAAGAGACGCGTGGACTGCAATTATCTGCTGCAACTTCACTCTACCTTCCGTAAGCATGCTTCTATCAATCCGAACCATCATCAATTATTAATATTTCCATTTTATATGATTCTCTTAATTTTATCGATACAATACCTCGTACGATACTTTCAGTAGTTTACTAAAATATTAAATACGTTTAGTAATTTATTGAATACAAATTTAATAATGCAATAAATATTTTGTATAATGGTATAAAACAATTATTAATGGCGCCTACGAGTCACCACTCGAGTGCGAAGGGTTGATAAGGATTTTCAGTGATTGTGCTGCACCGAAAGGAAGCTTAGAAATCGTTGTTCTCGTAACAATTCCAAATTCTCAATTAAAATTACAAGTTCTCGTAACAATTTAAAAAATCAAGGAATAGTCGCCGGTCGGTTAACCAAGGAAAATTGAGACCTACACCAACATCTACGATCGCGATTCAACATGTAAACTGTGAAATTTGTAAAACTTGTAAATCAACGCGGAGTAAAATGATTTCGGCAACCACTTCGCTGGAAGGCAGGAAATAACGCGATAAACAAAAACAAGCCGTTCGTATCTAGCCAACTATCAACAAAAGTATCGACTTCCACAGAAGTGTGAACTGCCCAAGAGAATATCAGCGAACAGAAGTAATTTACTGCTAATCCACTCGTTTTCCGCGAGGCAATCAATCGTGTTAAGGAACCGTCTTTCCCTGAAGCCGACGCGTTCGTGTTCAGTGAACAGATCGAAAGGAAATTTTCCGCAGAGCGAAAATTTATCGTGCGCGGAATCAGTTCGAAACCGGGGAATCCTCTTTGTAAATACCGATCGGACGATCCTACTCATCGACGGATAGGTCTACACCGAGTCAACGAAAGCCAAACAACTGTAACGAACAGCCTCGGCTTTTATCGTATCTGGATACAATGCGTATTTCGGGATTGCGCGATACTATTTCCACGCGGCGTCCAGCTATTCTTAGCGAAGCTTCGCCACGCTGCGCGGAAACCGTTGTCAGTGGTGCTACAGCTGCGAAAGGTGGATGTTTCCTTCCAATTTGTTTTTCCATGCTTGTGGAAACCGTTCCTGGGAAGATGGAACCCGTAACGATCAATCCATCCAGACAGAATTAGTAGCATTTGAAGAATAACGAATTTTCTTGAAGAACCACCCCTGGAAAAAATGATTGGTTATGACATTTTTAGAAATCCGAGTACATAATGATCAACCCCTTGAGGAAGAAGTAGCAGCATTCGAAGAAGAATGAATTTTCTTCGCGAACCACCCTACAGAAAAAATTGTTTGGTTCGTTGGAAAAGTGGATGTTTTCTTTCCAAGTTATATTTTTGCGATTGTGGAACGAGTCTTTCAGAAATCCGAGTACATAATGATCAACCCCTTGAGGAAGAAGTAGCAGCACTCGAAGAAGAATGAATTTTCTTCGCGAACCACCCCCAGAAAAAATTGTTTGGTTCGTTGGAAAAGTGGATATTTCATTCCAAGTTATAGTTTTGCGATTGCGGAACGAGTCTTTTAGAAATCAGATCATACAACGACCTCCACCCTTCGAGGTAGAATTGAATTTTCCTGAAGAACCATCTCTGGAAGAAATGATTGGTTATGAATTTTGTAAAAATCGGAGCACACATGGATTTGTTTAGAAATCAGATATTATGACGATGCAGCCTTTTTTCTTGAAGAACTACCCCTGCAAAAAATTATTCAGTCACTACGAAAGGTGGTCGTCCGAATATATTTTTTGAGACCGATTTGATGCCACTGAAAGCAGAGTAAGCTTGGAAAAGTGGCCCTGCAAAAATAATTGAGCAGCGTCCACGAAAGAGAGTCATAATAATTATTCTACGAATGAGCATTCGCAGCTGCCGAAAATCTTTCGAAGATTCGCAGACCCCGGATTTTAATTGAATCTAGGTCTTACTTTATTTTCGCATCACTGACGTCAATAGGGAAGAATATAAAATTCTGGCCGACTTCTGGTTCTTTAAATTCTAGTATAAAAGTGTAAGTTTGCATAAAATTCCTTTAATAATAATCCGACTGCCATTCTCTGCGCCTTTTATGTCTCGTAAAAGATCCCCCATAAAGTTCACCGACACATAACACGGTTTCATTCTATTTTTCGTCCGGGCGTACAGTCCACCACCGAGGAAAAATTCAATTCCCCTGCAATTTTCAGTCCCTTCAACTTGTCTACGAAAATACGAACTCTCGCGATCAATTCGCAAACATCACCAGCCACCGGTCTAAGAATAGTCCTCCGTATATTAGAGGCAGAAATTCGTGAATGGCGAAGACAAGCTGATAACGGGCTGTTACGTGTGTCGGAGCATAATATTAATAGAAAGATGACTATGTACGTTTCTCTGAACCGTGTAAAATAAGAAAAGCCGATATCGATTCGGGGAAACCTTTCAATTGTCTCCAGATGTCGAGAATTTTTCTGACATCGTCACCATCTTTTTATAATCTTTGCAGGAACACAATCTTATGGTCCAACGGCAGATTAATAATCTGATGACGAGGGCCAAAAGCGTTTTGATAAATGTTTCTTGTTAAACAGCTTCTACGCTCCTCATTCCCTTGACGTAGCAATTCGGCGTTTTCGTAGAAACAAAACAGACAATTGTCACACTTTCCTTAAAACGAATTTGCCTAGACTTTCCTCAATCCTTCTCGCAACATTTTGCCAATGTTCATAGAAGCGGTACGTACTATTTACTATATAATAAATAGAAACAACGAACTGATATCTCTGACGTTTCTCTTAAAGCGAATTTGCCTACTTTCCTCGTTCGTCTTCATAGAAACAAAGCTCCCAAAAGTTCCAATTATATTATTTACGTCTTTATGTTTACTATATTACTCGGAACGACTATAAGCAGATTACCGCAAAGATGTCGACTATTTTTTCTCGTCTATTTTTAATGCTCGCCGAGTTCTCCGAGCAGCTTTGATCAAACATGGCAAATGACAAGACACCAAGGTGCCGACGGCAAAGGATCTTTGAAGATAAAAAGGAAGGATCTATCTATCGCGACTGAGAGCTCCGAGACAAAAGGGTTAAGGAGACCGTGAATTTCTCGACGGAAAGGAAGGAAAAGAGGGAAGAATGTCCAGCGACTGGTCGCAGGGGATCATCATCGATCCTTCGGTCCAACGGCCCGACGTCTATTTTCATACGGGCTAGACTATTTATATACACGTACAATGTTCCACTTCTATCGGCCGATGAGAACACCGACTAACCATGCACCGTTGCGCTGCATCCGATGCATCGGCGCGACGATATTTTAATATGTTCTCGCCCAATGCTCGAGCCGAGCGTTTCCATCCGATCGCCGTTTATATCGTTAACAGCTGCCTCCGATTCCACAGGGATCCGAGTCCATCGCGTTTCCCACGTTCTACGTTTTATTCTTAATCCCCTATTCAATTTTCGAAGGGTTGTTCTCCTTTCCAACGATCCAAGAATCAATTTCATTCCGTTCTCTTCAGTGTTCTCTGCGAGGAGCGAAATTAACCCCCTGCCCTACGATTTATTTTACGGTTCCAGTGATTAGAATTTTCTTCGTAGTTCGTAATTTGCTGGAAAAGGAGAAAAGTTATATCTATTGTACGCCTACATGTTCTCCCGAATATCTATACATTAACGAAACCAAGATAGAATTTCATCTCGGTTTAAAGGAAATTAATAACATACGTGTATTTATTAGTAGACTGCGGATTTTATGCATTATGACGAAAATGGGCATGCACAATTGAAAGCAGAGAATATTGAAAATATTTAAGGACGTCTATGTATTATTTTTCAGCCTGATAGGATAATTGAAAGAAGAATACAATTTTTATTTGGCTTCTGTGTCCTGCAATCAATACGAACATTTTTTATTTTCAATGATGATCCGCAGTCTATTTATTAGAATCTGTTCAGAATCTTCATTACGAGTCTGACGCGATATTGTAAGGCAACGGGTTAAACTAGTATTTCGTAACTGAATCTAGTATTTCCACTAGAGATCTCTATTTCACGTGTAGCAAACGAATCCGGATCTCAATCCGTGTAACGATTAATATCCGTTCGCATTTCTGTTTCACGGATACACGTGACACGCGGAACGTGTTAAGAATCCGTGTACACAGATCTGTGAATAGGGTAACTGTACCGATTACTGCGGTATCCTGCTTCGATCGTACTTAATTTTAATATTATTCCTAATCCATCATGAAATACTAATACATCTGTAAGCATTTTATGGAAGAATGTGTTCTGAATACAGAAAAAAAATTGGTGGACCTCAATACCAAATCTCCTCGCTGAGAACACTTACATTTGAAGAGAATGAAGTAAAATTGATTGTGGGAGAACACAGTTGGAAAGGAGAACACCCATTCTGAAAAAGGTAAGAAAGGTGCCAAATAAAAATGTTCATACTTCAACGGGAAAAGAAATATACTTCCGAGAGTGTTTGGTTTCGGTGCGCTCCGAGGTAAATATTTTCCTGGAATAAAGTTGAACAGGAAGAGTGCACTCACCGAGTGGCAAATTACGGTGCGGGCGAATCTTTCTCGGCAGGGGGTTGGAAATTGGCCCAGAGTCTCTGAAACTGTTCTTCGAAAGAAGTGACCAGAGACGTGTGATTGGTCACGAGGATGTTTTCGAAGTTGCCGAAGAACGCAGACATCGTCCAGTTGGCGCTGCCATGGATCAGGATTTGTTTGTCCACGACGACGAACTTGTGGTGCATCAAGACATCGGTCCGCTGCATTCTGACCTCGATGCCTGAAACACTTCCGGTCTCGGTTTAGATTTAGGAAGGTCTAGGTTCCCGAAGACACCCCCTCCCCTCCCGTAAAGTGATAAGAGAAGCATCATGTGTACCGTTATTGTGGAAACAAGCGACAGAAGCGGATTCGTTGCGTGCCATGTGCTGGTCCATTATCACCCGCACGTGCACGCCGCGTTTATGCGAGCTCACGAAGGCCTTCGACAATGTATGACTAGTCACCAGGTACATGCACACGTCCAAACTGTTCTTGGCTCCGTTTATGTAACTCTCCAACTGGCTGAAAGGTTGCTCGCGGATGTAAATGCTCATCGGTTTCGCGGAAATACGATTATTTTTAACCGTGGATATGAACTACCCCATTCTATTTATGAACACGATGCTCGATGCTTAATTAGCGTTGCACATTACCGAACCGCGATCCCACAATATCCCATACGAGGATATTATTTTTATCTACTCGAACGGATTTCGGTAGACTTGTCGAAACGTCGCTTCCTCACGGATTTCGATGAAATTGCAATTCTTATAGACTAGAATTTTAAGAAACTCGAATATGAAATGAAATCTTATTTTCCGTGGTAGTATAGTCTTCTTAGATTTGAAATAAATTAAAATTGTACTAAATTCAGTCGTTTTGATACGTGTTTTGTATCCCAGTATTTTTTGAAAATTTTCGAAAGCTATAATTGCATAAAGATTATAAGTGTAGTTATAAATCTCGAAAAATCTTTTCCTGTATCAATAATAGGCGGTCATGAATGTAATGTACAGGAAAAAGTTGTTTCGAATCACGACCTTGACAACATATTGCAATTTCATCGAAATCCGAGAGAAAGTAACGTTTCGACAAGTTTACCGGGAGTTTTTGCTAGGTGATGTATAAACAGTTTTTAAATAAATTGCTATTGATCCTAATCGCGATCTAAAGAGGATTGGTTCTCATTTATTCGGAGCACACCATGGGGGAATCCCCATTGGTGTGGACCGTCTTAGACGCTGAAATTGATGGGGGATTTACCGTAAATAGCGAACAGGA
The DNA here is from genome assembly GCA_028455795.1 of Lasioglossum marginatum. NCBI lineage: Eukaryota > Metazoa > Arthropoda > Insecta > Hymenoptera > Halictidae > Lasioglossum > Lasioglossum marginatum. The sequence goes on from CM052262.1 coordinate 4,262,730, forward strand.
CATGTCTTGGCACTGCAAGGGTCTTCAGCCACATGATCTAGACATTGGCCAGACTCTTGAGAGAAGAACATGACCTCCGCAACATTTGATCCCTGTTCGGTCACGTTCCTCTCCGTATTCGCGTGGGTTTTGCATTTTCGAAAGTCACGGAGTATTTTGTACAACTGCCAAACAACCTCTGTGGCAATTAGGAACCCTCCGTATAAATAAATTTTTCTCATTTCTGAAATGGAATCCTGGAAGGAAATGGACGGATAAATAAATCGTAAATAAATCCAGCCAATAAAATGTTATTTATTGTTACGAAGCTTTGGAAACATTTTAAACAATTCCGTGATACGTGTTGTAATGCCAATTGTATTCAATCGTATCTACATTATTCAGAAATAAAACAACAGTAAAATTACAATAAATCACCGGCATCTGCAGGCATTCGAAGCACTGCTGCCATCTTGTCCGGCATGCATTGAACAGAATCCGAAGCGCAGGGACAATGTCACCTGTGATGGATATTCTGACAGGTTGAATATCTTGTACTAATTGCTAAATACATAGTGAAGGTCGACATCTATTAGCTTACCTATTATTATCACGAAATACTTCAATGTTTCCCACGTTGAAGAATCAAGCACTGTTATCACCATTAGCAACTTTACCGCCAGACGCTACTTCTGAGCATGCGGTCCATGTCAGTCTATGTGTTTGACTGTCACTGTTCTCTACTAGATTAGCAACGTAAAAACACTAGTAATATTTTCTAGGGATATTTTATGTTGGGAGGTTTGACAACCGTAGAAAAATTAGCCCCGCGATTCTCAAACACTCTGAATATTTTGGTTCTGGTTTGTGGAAGTATTATATATACCCTCCAAAATTCTTCAAATAAAAATATTCTTTTCCGCGCTTTTGCTCAAACGATCGATAATTCTATTGAGGATATATACAAAAATCGATTTAAAGCAAAATTTCATAAATACAGCTGTGATTTGCATGCGACACCATCCGTAGCCGATTCTTCAAGCTAGCAGCCGGAAGATACCGACCCGAAAGTTTATGCTTCTGGGGATCGTTTTTAAGTAAATGAACGTGTGTCTTCGTTCAAGGTTTATTTTAATTTGTTTATACAAATGCAGTTGTTCCATGCTATATTTAAAATCTGATCTCAAAATTTGTTTACGACCTCAAGATTTTGCAAAAAATCGAATATTTTGCGCCACTCTCAGCCGTCGCGAGTTGGGAGAACCAAGTCCCCACATGAACCTCCACTGCCGGGTCGGTATCGTTTGTCTACCAGTTTCAGGCTTTTACCACGGATGGCGCCACCTACAATTATATTGTAGGGAATATCCCTAGCAATCTGTAAGCGTCGAGGCTGGGGGAAGCCTCTCGCGCGCTTGCGTCAGTAGTTGGCATGATAGAGGAGAAGAAGCGACAGCCATTACGCGAACACGCGAACACGTGCGATATACACGCTTCTTCATTGTGCAATCCGCAACGGTTTAATATCCGGCTCTGCTGTGTTAAAAAACGTGCATCGATGCTCGGTGCACGTGACTCGTGATCAATAAAGGTGCATTAAACCGTTTCATCGTTTGTGACTCTGCGCGCAACCTCGACCTAACCTCCGAACCACGTGCGCGGCCGAAGTAGAACGGCCATTGTGAATTCGGCATCGCGGCGTCCCGCGATCGTAGCTACCGACCACCACTTCATTTCTACAATATTTTTCTAACTCGGTTCTCGCTGTTTTCGAAAAATTTTCGACCGCCTAGTTCTTATAAATGTTTAGAATATAAGTTATGTATATGTACAATACAATTTATGTATGAATCTACAATGAATAAATAAACACAATGTAATAAAAAGCATATCTGCGTGTATATTTATTGAACCACCTATCTTTCCTAGATTTCCGCAAAAACGCCCGTCTAACTTGTCATTGGGTTACTCTGCTGATTCGAATTGCAAAAGTAGCGAAACTTTAATAAACAAAATTATTCGGTCGTCTGGCTTGACTTGCACTACAGAATTTTCGGAAAATTTTCGGCCATCTGGCTTGACGTTGAGTTATACTACTGAATTTCGTGCCACCACCTTCGATATCATGTTCTCCTAATACAAAGGTGAATTTTCGAGATTTTCGAAAATTTTTGGAAATTTTCCACCGTCTGGCTTGTCGCTGAGTTGTACTACTGAATTTCGTGCCACCTCCTCTGATATCATGTTCTCCTAATACAAAAGTCAATTTTCGAGATTTTCGAAAAATTTTGGGAATTTTACACCGTCTGGCTTGTCGCTGAGTTGTACTACTGAATTTCGTGCCACCTCCTTCGATATCATGTTCTCCTAATACAAAAGTCAATTTTCGAGATTTTCGAAAAATTTTGGAAATTTTACACCGTCTGGCTTGTCGCTGAGTTGTACTACTGAATTTCGTGCCACCTCCTCTGATATCATGTTCTCCTAATACAAAGGTGAATTTTCGAGATTTTCGAAAAATTTTTGAGATTTTACACCGTCTGGCTTGTCGCTGAGTTGTACTACTGAATTTCGTGCCACCTCCACCGTAGCTCGAATTTTCGTGCCACCTCCTTCAACACATGTTCTCTTAATACGGAAATCGATTTTCATGGTTTCCGAAAATTTCAGAAAATTTTTGGGTTTCTACTAGGAGAACGTGATATCAAATTTTCGTATCATAAATTGGTATAAATATACCCAATCAAACGTGTACTAAGTTCTACGCATGCACGGGACGGGAAAAGAAGAACAACCAACTTCGGTGATTTAAAACAATAATTTATTTCATAAAGAACTATCTTATAATACCGCTAAACCTAGTGGACAGGTTATTGCATCTGCTTCCTTTAAATAATTACCGCGTACGGTACCGACGAATCGTTCAGTAATGTAGTAGCTAATACTATTCAACGTATTTACAGAATCGCAGTCGCAGGAGATGTCCCATGCCCATAGAAAACAACGACACATCTCTATGTTACAAACTCGTTCGAGCAGATCATCAAACGCAATATGAAACACAATACAATAATATTAACAATTATCGTGAAAACTGAACGAAAGATATTCAACGTCGCAATTTATATCTAAACATCGAGAACAGAATATAATCTGAACAGAATATAATCTGAACAGAATATAATCTTAACAAAATCGAGAAGATCGTGCAAATCCCAAAGAATCAACGTAGACAAAATTTTCTAACAAAATTTCTCGTTGTAAAATCGTCCACGATCTTTCGATACCAACCTATCCTATCGCAATAACTCTGTGCATAAAAAACCATTGTGGAGTAATAATGAACAGTCCATGGAAACGTTGTTCCCAAAAAAAAAACAAGAAAAATGAATTTGTTACTCTCCGAACAATCCTCAACGCGCGAAAACGTTCGATCGTAGACTTCGTTAAGGATATCTTAAAAAATCTAATTATAAAAACAAGTTCCCTTTACAATCTTATCAATGATTCTGGCAACCTTGCCAAGAAGCTGCGCTGGAGTGATTTCCGGATCGGTCGAGCCCGAATCCTTCGTGGAACAATGTTCTACAGAAAACAATTCACTCAAACGAAGGAAAATATTTACAGCGGTCGTCCGTTCGACCGAGTCTCGGCAGCGATACTAAGCACTAGGGGTGGTCGGGTACCCGAAGTTGAAGTCGGGTTTTAAAGACTCGGGTTGGGACGGGGACGCGAATCCGATAAAATAGGATTTTACTCTTTTTCCAATCAGTATTGGATTGAACAGTAGTTACAAAAAGAAAGAGGAGTTGAAAAATTGTGTTTTCCGGATACCCGTCCACCCCTAGTAAACACAGTAGATTCAACAACGAAGCTGTGACACTGTGGAATCAAGCTTCCCGACGCAAAATTTCAGGTACCCTCTTCAAGGGAGTCACGATTCCGTCTTCTCAGGGAGATCGGTATCCTCGTCCACCTCGGTCTTCAAGTTCTGGTTCATCTCTACCTGCTTCTCCTCCTCTTCGTGTTCCATTTGCCCGTCAACGTTGATCTCCTCCTCTTCTTCGCCAACGTCTGGCAACATCTCTTCCTTCACTGTGATCCCATCGTCACAATTCTGCTCTTCAACTTCTGTCGCTTTCACCTCTGCGTTCTGCACAGTTTCATGGGGCGGAGACATTTCTCCAGGACGATGGAACGTCAGCACATGGTGATCCAGCTCGGCCCTGAAGAAGAACTTCAAGGTGCACTTCGAGCAGTCGTAAGGCCGCGCACCAAGACCGTGTTCTTGGAGCATGTGGTTCTGAAAAATATTCGAAATTGTTAAGACATGCTCGTATATATACAATTTATAAGACGTTCTTTGACATTGGTAGAGTGATTTGTAGACACTAATATTCGGACACTCTTAAAAAGACAACTTTTTTCATATTGGAACATACGATTCGAAATTTTTTGGGAAGTTAGAACAATTGGTTTGTTACACAACGTGACCAAAATTTTTGAAAAAAATTTCAATGTGAATATGAATATTTGAAAATTGGGGTCTTCAGAGTTCAAATCGTATAGTCCAATATTAAAAACGTTATCATTTTTTTCAGAGCGTCCAGATATTGAAGAGCGTCGCTGTAAGTACCTGAAGACCGATCGGCGCGGTGAAAAGGGACTGGCAAATGTAACAGCTGAGAGCAGCGCAGCCGGCGAAAGTGTGCTCTATCAGGTGACTCTGTAACTGCAGGGGGCTGCAGGCTTCGTAGAGACACAGGTGACATCGCAGTGCATCCACGGAAGCTTTTCCTGTAGCTTCTAGGTGCTCCTTCCTGACGTGCTGTTGTATCTTCGCCTCTGATGGGAACGACATCTGAGACAGACAGTAAATCAATGATTAAAATAAATCAATCAATCAATAAATTTAATTTATTACAAATTCTCCAATTACCTGGCACTGTATACAGGTGTAAGTGTTGGACCCAGCAGCAGGTTTCTCGTGTTCCGCAAGCCGGTGTTTCTCCACCTCTTCAGGGTCCTCAAACTTCACGCCACAGTCCTGACATCTTTTATTATCAGTCAAGTTCTCGTCAGTCCTCTCTTCAGCCTTGAATACCCTGTCGGACTCCCATCTGTCTCGGGACCCGTCCCACTGGGACTCTTTGCTGCTGGGAGCCCAGCTTCTGTCGTTCTTTGCTCTAGCGTGTTCGTAGGGGGAATTTAAAATAGGTAAACCCTGAGAGTGGCGGATGTAGCAGGACTTGCAGACTCTGAGGGACTGTCCTCCGCCAGTGATGTGGCTGGGAGGCAGGCTGACGAAGTCGTCGGCCGAGTAATCTCTTAGACATAGACAGCACCCTGGACTCTGGCTCTTCTGGTTGGGGCTGGGACTGGACGCGGTGCTCTGGGAGCTGGTGGACGATCTGAGATGATGCCTGGCGTGAAGACGACACTCCAGGTCGCTGATCAACGTTTGCCTGCAGACCACGCAGGCGGCAGGAAGATGAGGAAGGGAGCCATCGAGTCTCTGCTGAGGATCGACGTTCTCCAAACTGTGTCTCTGCACGTGCTCGAGGAACTGAGCTTCCGAGGCGAGGTTCCCTCGACAAACAACGCAGGTATCGCTCAGCTGGATCTTGCAGTGCTTCTGCAGCTTATGCTCGGCCAGGGTAGCGCCAGAAGGACACACCTCGTCGCAGATGTTGCACTTGTGCCTACCCCCAGGCTCGTTCGAGGCGTGCTGGATCCTTGTGTGAGACTCTAGCTCGGTCCTAGAGCGACACACCTCCCCACAGTAAGCGCAGGTCATGCTCAGACTGGACAGCGACTTGGCCTGAAGCTTCGCGGGAGCGTGAGCCAGCTTCTTGTGCGCTTGAAGCTCCGCCTCGTTCGCGAACTCTCCTCTCTCGCAGAGCTCGCACTGCTGGGACCCTGTGCTGGTGTAATTCGGACGTTTGTTGTTGTTGTCGCGCTGGTTCAGCGAGTTGTTGTTGCTGGAGGCTGGAGAACGACCTCTCTTTTGGGACTTCGGCTGGGAAAACAGGAAAGTTGCGAGGATTCAGAGATTCCGAAACTGTTCCAAACGTTTAACAACAATAAATTAGCACACTCACCTCATCCTGTGTCCTCGGAGGTCTCCCGATCCTCCCGTTCTCCCTGGAGCTGCTCCTGACAGCCTGATGGTCGCTGGAATGATGCGCCTGCGCCATGTGCCTGTCCAACAAGAACTCCACAGCGAAGCCCTCTCTGCAAATGGGACACCTGTACAAGCTGGTCGAGTGACTAGCCAGGTGAAGTTGCAGCTCCAATTCCGAGTTACAACAGATTCCGCAGAAAACGCATCTGGGTACAGCACTGCCAGTGACCCCAGGCGTAGAAGCAGGACTCCTAGCGACGGGGCTGCTGTTCGAGACGGTGGACGGTGCATGAACGCTCCTGACATGATTCGCCATCTCCGCTTCGCTTCTGAAGAAGCTTCTGCCTTCTCCAGGCGCGTTCCCAGGCGAATTTTCATTGTTGGGAACGGTGCAGGCGTTGCACCGGTAAATCCTGCACTCCTGACTGTGCTTCACGGCGAAATGAACTTGTATAGCAACTCTGGAATCAAACGTGTCCCTGCACAAAGCGCATCTGTAAAGATGATGCGCGTGGCTGTCGAGCAGGTGCCTCTGCAGTAGATCCGGATGAGGGTACAGCTTCTTGCAAGCTCCGCAAGCGTACTCCTTGCTGATCTGGCCTAGGTAATGCTTGGTGAGATGCGCCAGCATGTCCTCCCGATCTTGGAAGCTGGCCTCGCATTTTGGACAGGGGTGTCTCATCGCGTCGTTCCTGTGATCAGCCTGCAGATGTCTGGCTAGGTGTTCTCTGAACGACTCGAAGTCCTTCAAAGCAGCTCCACATTGTCCACAGAGGAGGGTGCCAGGATTGTAGCTGCTCTCGGTGGGTCTGGAATGTTTGCTGGTCAGATCAGCCGGCTCCGAGACCGAATCCCTAGTCTTCTGAGTTCTAGAACTCTTGGAGTCGCTGTAGGTTCCGTTGATCTTCGTGTCCCCGTACTCTGCGCCTTCCAGGGGCCCCAATCTCCTATTCTCGCAGTGTTGCAGGACATAGTGCTCCGCGTAGGCCGCGGCAGAAGCGCAGGGGATGCCGCAGAGAGGACACATCATCAGCGCCGAACCGAATCCGTCGGTTCTGTGAATCGAGACCAGGTGGTCCCTCAACGAGGCCAACGTGGAGAACTTCATCGTGCATTGGTTACACGTGAACGCGTTCTCGAACTGCTCCTTGTCCGTCGATCTATCCGCGTCCTCCTGGTACTTTCTCTCGTGATGATCCTTCGAGGATCCTTCTGATCGCAACGATCCCTTCTCGCGTTGATAACCGGCTTGATCGGTGGTCCTGCTGGGAGACGGAGGGATCGCGACGCTCTCCCCGCTCAGGATCGCCTGGTGCATCGTATGCACGTGCATCTGCAGCTGCTGCATGCAACTGAACGAGTCCCGCGTGCAGTACATGCAGGCCAGCTTCAACGGAGAATTCAGGATCGGAGTGGTCGACGCGCTGCCGTGAGAGCTTTTCAATCCTGTTCTAGGGTTCAGAGCTAGGTTCAGGGAAGGCGACGGGGAACTGGGAACTGGCGGAGAGGATGTGCTGTGCGAGGACACGCTGCGACGACCGTACTCCACGTCCTGCAGCTTCGTCGCGCCCTGGGATTGGTGGTGATGCTTCTTGTGCGACTGCATGTGCGACGTTAACGCTGCGGCTGTGTTGTAGCCGCGGGAGCACGCTGTGCACTGGTACGGCTTCTGGGTGTCGTGCGTCTTCATGTGGATCTTCAGATGGTCGCTGAAAACAGATATTGCGTTCTGGAGAATCTCGGAAAAATTGGAGGCTTGAGGATTGACGATCAGGATTCAGCAGGTGGAAGGTCTTCGATTTGCTTCGAATTGCAGGGTTGTAAGCAACGAGAATCATAGTTCTCTGAATGTTTAACACCCGAGAAGGTCGTGGAAGAGCTTGTGGATCTTAAGCTTCGTACAGACCTGAACATTTTCCGAACGGCGAAGGCGAACGGAAGATCGACGCAGACACCACACGACGTCTTAAGGGGATAGACTCCCGTTTCCTGGATTGCAACGGTGCGGGTTGCGCCTTCTCATTTCTCGGTGATGCAACGATGGGGTTTTCAGTAGTCAAAAGCGATAGATAAAAGACCGATCTAGGCTGCGATCGCCCTCAAAAGTCCTATTTTTACGTTTACAAGGCGTAATTTACATTATTCGGAAGCACACAGCTCCGCATCTAAATACTTTCATATAGCTGCGACAGCTACGTACTGCCGAATAATGCAAATTACGTCTCGTAAAGTAAAAATAGCCCTCGAAACCCCATCTTTGCATTATCGAGAAATGAGAAGGCGCATCCCACGCCCTTGCAATCTTATGAAACGAGTCCTTAAAGACGTCCCCGACGGGACGTCGTTTGAAAACTGAGTTAGAAAACTGGTTTCTAATTGTAGAAAAGAAGATTGTAAGACCTAGGAGTTTCAAACCGGAAGAAAATTTTGGAAGAATAACTGCAGAGCTTGGGAAAACAAACTGAAAGGAAGGTGTGGTGGCAGGATCCAATCACAGGACAGGGAATCACGGAAGGTGGTATATCAACCGGGATCAAAATTACACGATATAGGACGGTTCCCCGGATGGTTGAATTGTCGGCTGGCGACAAAAACTGACGTCGAAATTTTGCAGATCTGTCAGAGATCTCGCGGCCAAAAATAAAGGGTGTCGAGAAGAGGCGAGGCGATACGAACGCGATGGGTCAACAATTTTCACGCGGCCGTACCCACGAACGGATGAATAATTCATCCCCTCGGCGGAAAACTAAATCCGTTATAAGGCGAGGTCAGACACACGGGCGCGCGCACACACGGGACGCTCGCGGACCGGTCAGTGTCTCGATTTCCAGAAACGAAGACAGACGGCAAATTTGCTCTTGCACTTTACGCCTGAATAATTCATAAGCCAGGATTATCGGCCGGCCAGAGCCTGGCCACGTCCTATTATCGCCTGTATCGCTTCCCGTGTGTCGTCTATCCGGCCGAGGAAAACGGGAAACCGCCGTGTGTCAACCTCTCCGACACCGATGTCTACCTCGCCGATGGTAGACCTTTCGCTCGAGGACGGGGCGTATCAACGAATTTTCACACTTTTCTACCTCGACCGTGGTTCAAGTGTAGCAAGAAGAAACGAAGTGAACTTTCAATCTTGTTCAACATTTACAATTAGGCACATTCGCAGACACTGTCCTTGGAAAGGCTGTAAGGAAACGGATTCGATGCATTTATGACAGATATGGGGACATGCAATTTAGTGCAGTGGATACGTTAAATATTTAAGGACGTCCATGTATTACTTTCAGCTTAATAGGATAATTGAAAGAAGAATACAATTTTTATTTGGCTCCACTGTCCTGCAATCAATGCAAACATTTTTTATTTTGCATGAAGAGCCGCTGTCTAGTCATGCGAGATTGGTAAACTGTGAATTGGGGGATAACGAAGTTGTCTTATACAATTGGGCACACTTGGAGACGGTGTGCTTGAAAAGGCTATTAGGTAATAGGCTTCGGATTTTATGAATTTATGACAAAAATGGGCACGTGCAATTCAAAGTTTAGAACTTAATACATGGTTGGCTTATTAAAAATTCTACGAACAATTTGGCGCACTTCGGAGACAATGAGCTTGAGAAGGGTGTAAGATAATTTCGGGAGCGGAGCTGTGGGTTATAAAAGATTGGAAAACTGTGAATTGGGGGATAACGAAGTTGTCTTATACAATTGGGCACACTTGGAGACGGTGTGCTTGAAAAGGCTATTAGGTAATAGGTTTCGGATTTTATGAATTTATGACAAAATTATTAAAAATTCTATGAACAATCTGGCACACCTCGGAGACAATGAGCTTGAGAAGAGTGTAAGATAATTTCGGGAGCGAAGCTGTGGATTATAAAACATGGATAATATAAATAAAAATATAAAACGTGGATAATGAAATTGTCTTGTTGGTGGACGATGATTTAGAGTTAGAGTAATCCGGGAGGTGATTCCCCGCTAAATCCATCAGCCGGTGGTCAAGGTAATCACGGCGGAGTGTTTAGTAAATGATAAAAATGACCAGTCATTATCCCCGCAGGGGTGGAGCGTGTTGTTAGGGGGCCCGGAAGAGAGGAAATAGAAATAAATGGAGCAGAAGCGAGCTCCATCCAGCGAACTCTCCTCGGATCTCCCACGAGTTCCGACGGCTCTCGACCGTCCACGCTAGCTGAAATTTTATTTACGCCCCTCGTTTGCGAAAATAATAGAAGCTTGAAGGGATGAAACCGTTTCGACCGGTCTCGCGAGGATTGCTACCCCAATGTGTCACTTTCCAACGGACCTGTGGCGGATTACTCTACTCGTCAAACTGTGGATCGTCTTCTCGAACATCTCCGAACACTTACAATTCAATCTCGATCGCGGGAGCTGATGATCTAGTTGGTAGATCGAGAATAATGTGTACCGAAAAATGGCAGGTGATACGAGCGCGTCGCGTCGGATCGATCGTCGGTGATCTACGTCGCGCACCGAGATCCCCCGTGGCTGCGGGATCTATGTGAGAACCACGGGGGTTTTCACCCTTTTGTTGGGTCACCCAAGCCGACCGTCAAGCCCCGAGAACGAATAGAGATGTGGCGTAAAGATCAGCCGACGCGATTGTAATAATGGCTGACAGGAGAAGGTCTTTGTTAGGACTTCGACTCTTCGTTTCGAGCGACCAGCAATCCCCGGAACCATGATCCATTAAACCATTAAACCATTAAACAATATGTGGTTGAATCCTATGGATGCATTGTTGACTGCGAACTCGTTACAGGTTTCGCACTCCAAATTCACCCTTTTGCAAGTAAATTATTTTGAAGTTTTTGTAAAAAAAAATCAAATCAAATGTAAATGAATTGTTACGAAATACAAAATTTTATTTTTAAAGTAATTGCCAATTCATTAACTTTGTAATGTATGAAAACTGTGTGTAGATATGTATATTCATTGCACCCATTTTCTGATTGATAAATTTCTAACATGGAAGTACATATGTATTTATTGAAGCTTATCGAGTATTTATGTTTCCCTTTCAGTAACGACACGCATCAATATCATGGGACATGCTTTCAAGCGTAATTAATTTTAAATATTCTTAATCGATGAAACTGATTGGCAAAAGGTTGAATTCGATTTTCAAAAGGGTGAAATTGATGTGTATAAGGGTGAGTTTGGAGTACGAAACCTATAGAAGAGTTTTAAGCTCACTGACATTATTTAAAAAAGTTAATTTCTATGAGATTCCTGCTTGTCGCATTGCCTTGGACGGTTTTAATTCCGCGTAAAAATCTAGTAATTATAAAACGAGACCCCAGTTGAACCAGTCCCACAGTAAAAAAGACAGAGAAGTTGAAAGAAGCGTATCGTGTGCAGAATTCCGCGTTTCCAGGTAGTGTTTTGGATCGCTGGATCAAGGGACGATCCAGAGATGATGTAGGTGCGGCCGGCGAGGGGGATGCGAGTTCTGGATCGTGTTCGGAGTCGTGAGCGCGGCGTAAGAGTGTAAGGCCGGTCGGAAGAGCGGGAACGAGGCACTTGACTAATGTTCTACCTGTTGTCCCGTAACACCTATGCGCCTACCTGTCCGCCGCTCACCTGGACAAGCGGGGGCCCCTTCTTCTCGCGTGCACACGTAGCATTCAGGAACGGCCGGTTGCGCGCAGGGAGGACGGACACACTCGAACACGAAAAAGGTGAGCGCCGGTTAGGTTCGCCACCCTCGCGTTCTCCAGCTTAGCATTTCAATACGCGAGAAGGCCGAGTGAATGCGCTTCAAGGATAGAGAGAAAGAGAGAGAGGGGAAAAGATAAAGACAGGGAAAAGGGGACGTCGAGAAGAAAACCTCAGGGGGAGAGAGAGAGGACAGCCACGTGAGAGAGAGTAAAGCTTGACTAATGCGAGCCGGGGCCGCGGTCGTCGCGCGATCATTTGTCACCCGGTGGATCGGTCCCTCGGAATATCGGGGCCCTCTGTGTTTAACCCCCACTTTACCCGACTGTCTACGGGGCCCGTCGCTTTCACAACTTCCACGACCCACCCGGGGATGATTGATTTTCTTACGGAAGATCTCTCCTCGACGCGACTCCGTTTCTGCGACTGATCTCGAATCGTTTTTTAGAATCTGCGCTCGTATCTGTCCGATAATAGCTGGAACATTACGTCCCCTTAACCTTCTCTCTGTGTATGGGGTGCAAGTGTACCGCAAAAGCGGAAATAAAAAGTCGACGAATGGAAAACATTCAAAAATTTTCTAGGAATGCTATCTGTGATGTGCTTCAAATTTTTTTTAAGTATTATATACTTGTCTTTTAAAAAGCAATAAAATTGACGAATCCTTGTGCAGAGAAATTTTCTCCTTCAAAAATTGTATGGGGTCCAATTAACGTTAGAATGGCTTCACAGAGAGAAGGTTAATCGAAGGTCAATTTGATTGCTAATAAATTAGGATGCTAGAGAAGTGAGAATTATTGATTTTCCAAGCAAATTATTAGTAGACTGCTATGTGCGAAATACGAACAGGAACCACGATGGGTAATTTCAATAAGCGAAAAGTAATGCGAGAGTATGGAGGGTCCAGGAAGATAGGGGATAATGGTTGAGTATTTACTGTCGCTGTGCGGCGTTGGTGTCCCAAGTAAAAGGTACGAGTCTTCGGCTTACCTCCTGGAGAAAGCAGCCTCGCAGTGCGTGCATCGATATCTTCGATCTCCGGTGTGCAGCTTCACGTGTCGATCTCTACTGCGTTTGTGTTTGAATAGTCTGGCACACCAGCTGCACCGATACGGCATTTGATCGCCGTGGCTCTGGAACGTTAACATACCTATGATCTATCTATCGGATGGACGTGGACATCGATAACCGGGTGAATAGAACCTCCCGATTTTATAGGAGTTTACCTTGACCCCTTCGCACAGCGCCACACAAATACAAATTTTAGACAAATTGCGATTACACAAATTAAATTCTGGACTAACTAAATTTTTTGGACTGATTAAATTCGGGGCAAATTAAATTTTGGACTAACCAGATTTTGGGCAAATTTAATTTTGGACTAACTAAAGTTTGGACCAACTAAATTTTGGACTGATTAAATTGTAGGCAAATAAAATTTTGGACTAGCTAAATTCTGGACAAACTAAATTTTGGACTGATTCAATTTGGGGCAAATTAAATTTTGGACTAACTAAATTTTAGGCAAATTAAATTTTCGACGAACTAAATTTTGGGCAAATAAAATTTTGGACGAACTAAATTTTGGGCAAATAAAATTTTTTAGTAACAAAATTTTGGACTGATTAAATTCGGGGCAAATTAAATTTTGGACTAACCAAATTTTGGGCAAATTAAATTTTGGGCAAATTAAATTTTGGGCAAATTAAATTTTGGACTAACTAAAGTTTGGACTAACTAAATTTTGGATTGACTAAATTGTAGGCAAATTAAATTTTGGACTAACTAAATTCTGGACAAACTAAATTTTGGACTGATTCAATTTGGGGCAAATAAAATTTTGGACGATCTAAATTTTGGGCAAATAAAATTTTGGACGAACTAAATTTTGGGCAAATAAAATTTTGGACGAACTAAATTTTGGGCAAATAAAATTTTGGAGTAACTAAATTTTGGACAAACTAAAATCAGAACGATTGGAACATTCGAATCTTTTGATATTAGACTAAGTACCGAATGCTTCAATATATAAATTCGACACGTGTCGAACGTTTTCATTGTTACATAAAAATAATTCAATAATGTTTGTGATTTGATTTGGCACTGTAATTTCCACAGTGTTAACGCATCAAGCGCACGAAGTTCTGCAATGTAAATGATGAAACGATAAGATTCCCATTGATAAGAATGACGAACACGGAACAAAATGATAGGACGATTAACCAGTGGCTCGCTGGGACGCGTCAGAGGTCCAGGAAACGAAGAGAGAGGTGGGAAAGAGGATCGACAAGTAAGAAACTTCTCGTCGGAGAAGTTCCCCTGGTTGTCACCCAGGTAGATCACTGTGACCGATATGATGGCGAACGGGTCGGGTCATTCTCTTTGTCCGGTCTTTTTTCCTCTTTATTTTCTCCGTCTTCGTCCCTGCCTTGGCACGATATGCTCTCTTTTCGTAACTCCGCCGGGTAAGCTCGGCACGTACGACTTTCGAGCCGTTTCGTCGGCTCCTTTGAAGAGACAATCCGGACGGAAGGGCGAAGCGATCGTTGGTCGTTCGTCCTGGAAGACGAACTTCGCTGTCATCCAGCTCCGGAAGCCGGAGGAGAGACTCTCCAGGAGAGAAAGCGTCCAAGAAAGCTTCGCCGATTGACATCGATCGCGAAACCATCGAGCAAGAAGCGCGACACGATGTCGATCGATTAGACACCGTAGAAACTTTTTATCCGACTTCTTTTTTTTTAATGACCGGGATGTCTTAGATCATTCCACGAATCATGCTGTTTTTTTACTGCGCCTCGAGTGTATGATCAATGTTTTCCTCGAGGCAAGTTTCTGCGGTAACTACTTTCCTAGTTGATTGCCACGCTGATGTAAAAATCACACTGAATCAAAACAACTTATTTGATCGTGCAAGAATAGAATTTTGTAACGTCACAGCTTGTAGGTCTTTGTATAATTTAATTTACTTCGTCGATTGTAGTGAAAAATTGCTTCTCAAGTTTAGTAAATAAATTGCTGTATGACCGACGTGACAATGTGTATCGCGACAATAAATTTTGTAACGTCACAGCTTGTACAGTGCCGGACAAAATGATAGAACATTTGATGCTGCATTATTCGGCAGCATGTAGCTATGAAAATATGCAAATTACGTCTCGCAAACGAAAAAAATAGGACTTTTGAGGGCGACAGCGTCCTAGATCGATCTATTATCTAGCGTTTTTGACTGCTGAAAAACCGCATTTTTGTATTATCGAGAAATGAGAACGCGAATGCCGCACCCTTGCAATCCTGGAAAAAGGAGTTTAGTCCCTTGAAATTGTATGGAATACTTGAAGCGTCAGAAAACGATTTGTGGGACGACCGTGTAGAAGGAAACTTTATCAGGATGATCGAAGCGGTATCTGGAACCGCGATTCAGCTCGCGTGCAAGCGGCTTTCATCGAGTCTGAAAAGTCCCGAGGAACCCGAACCTGGACGAGCCACCTGGACGAACTACCTGACCGGTACAACCTGTTATGGGACACGGTACAGATTTTGACCCGAAGATGACCCGGCACCGACGCGGAAGAGAATCTCTCTCTCTCTCTCTCCGTTTCTAATGCCACCGACATGCAAAACAGAAAAATCTGAATTTGCCACGCGTCAGCCACACCTCTCCAACTACTCGCGATCCTCCGGAGGCGGTTTGCACTGACAATGAGTTAGGTTCAATCTGGAATACCAGTTTCTGCTACCTGGACTTTGCATCTGGACTTTATGGCGAAGATAACTGACTTCTTCTACCTGGCTCTTTGCAACTTCATTCCATTCCGGAGATAGCTAACTCGTTCGCGGAACATCGCGTTCAGATCTCGTTCAATTAAGATCGGGAGTAGTGTAATGGTGCCCAGCGAGACACTTTAGGGAGAACTGGATTTACACCTTGATCCAGTGTTTCCTTTGCAATGCGATCGTCGGAGATTATGATCGCGAATTTATTGGAAGACATTGGAAGCTTCCTCTTTTCTTATTATTTTAGCAGGCTTAATAAGACTGAATGTTCCACGTTACGGTTCCAGTTTTCTAAAGAAATAGTTAGGTGTTTCGGTTACCTGTTCGTGCTTCTTCAGGTAGCTCAGCCGCGGAAAGGTGCGATCGCAGAATTGACAAGGATAAGGAGCGGTAGCGTTGTTGCCGTCGGCGTTGACACCAACGTCAGCGTCGACTTCAGGTTCCGACGGGAAGCTAGCAGACGTGGGAGTCGCGCAGGACGATGGCGTCTCTCCTCCTCGACGCGAGTTTGGCCCGCCATCCTCGCTGTGCCAAGACGAACTTCCGGTCCCGAGTGCTTCTGCAATCACAGGTAAATGTCTCGATCTAAAACTAGTTTGAACCCAATAAAATGCCCATCGAGAATATGGGTGTTAATAAATGTATACTGTTTTACAGCTATTTTAACTCGAAAATTAAACATTTCTTCCTGCCTAGAATAGTACCATTTTACATGATTTTTATCTTCTCATGGATATGAAATTCATATAATATCTCGTACGTAAATGTTTAGTAATTGATTAGACACCAGCATATTTTTAATAATGTAAACAATATCTTGAATAATTCCTGAAAGGAAAACCTCTGGAACCCCTAAAAGAAAACCACAGTCGCTCTTGAAACAAGGTATGAAATGTTTGTTTCGAATGGTATGAAATGTTTCGAAATGAACATTTCGAAATCTCTGTTTAGAATTCGATTCGGAGATCGTCGATTCATTTCTGACAACGAACAATAAGTTTTCATAGGGCTTGCAACTTATTGATAATCGAACAGTGAGATTGGACAGAGCAGCACAAAGAGTTCAAGAAGGTAATTGTTATATTTAGCATGAAGATGCGCGGTCTGGTTATCGGTTATGGCGTCGAAGGGTCGATCGAAGTGGAAGAACGATCGATGCTGATAAGCTCGCTGTCAGTGGTCGTCGGGTCCGAGCGCGATCTTTTTCGTAAACAGGTTTCTAAATGTCGTAAGAGGGACCAGTTCTTCCATAAGCATGACCTTACGAACCTCGATGTAGGAACGTTACGAGGCCAGACTGACCTCAGCCTCGCCCGTTATACGTCCCTTCGCATTGTTTTCGTAACGAGTGTATAACCGTGTGCTATACGGCGAAACTGGTACCATTAACCCGCGTGGCTCTCGCCAAGAAACCGCCGCGAGATCCTCGAGGACTGGTCCCTCTGGTTCGCGGATAGAAGCGTTTCTCTCGCGCGGGGAATTCGCGAAGAATCCTCCCGGATCGAGTTGTTCTGCTACCCTTTTATCCGCGGATCCAGTCCACACGCTATCCTCCCTGGGATCGTGTTAACGCGCCTCGCAATTTTTGCTTCCCCCTAACAGAACGAATGCTAAGCTTTTTCTCCTACCCGCTAGCGATAGAGAACAATCGCGACACGTCCCGCAATCTTCTTGCTTCTTGCTCGCCCTGAACCGATTACTGGCGATTCTCCTTCCCTGGGATAACAGTCGTCGTTTCCTGCAGTCGCGATTATTTGGTCACCGGTTTCATGTGGAAGTCTGCGATTTGGGGAATCGAGCTTGATGGGAATTTTATTCGAGTTGCGAAGGAACAATCTTCTCCGCATTATTGCCGCTAGCTTGTGCTGGATCGAGGATTATTTGACGACCAAGATTTTTATTCGATAAAATTCAATGATTTGGTAGAATCAGGATTAATACATGATCGGATCGCTTCATTTACGTTGTGAAGGATCAATTTTTTCTCGCATTATTGCCACTGACTTGCTGAATTAATGATTATTTGACGACCGAGATTTTTATCGGATAGAATTCAACGATTTCGTAGAATCAGGATTCATAGATGAACGAATCCTGAGAGATTTTATTTCGGTTGTGAGGGGTCAATCTTATTCATATTATTGCCGCTAACTTGCTGCAATTGACGATTATTTGACGACCAAGATCTTTATCGGATAGAATTCGACGATTTGGTAGAATCAAGATTAATGATGAATGATGGATGAACGAGAGATTTTATTTCGGTTGTGAAGGACCTTAGTTGGAAAAGATAAAAACTGTGTGACCCCGACGAAAATCCAGAAAAATAAAGATGCAGGTAGGAACGATTCAATTTAGGGGCGAAAATAAATGAAGTGAAAAGACCCAAAATAGACAAAAGACATATCTAGAATAAATGGAAAAATGACGTGAAGAAGTAGCGTGAACGTCGAGCAGAGATTTATGGCGACTAATGCGACCGTAGGTTCCAGGTAGAACTGGAAGGCATTGGAGTAGACTGGTCTGGCCGTGGAAAGAAACGCGTAATAGAAGAAACCGTCGACGAAGGAGACATCCGGACGAGGCGAGTCGAATAATTAATAATTGCCAGGAATGAAGAGACTCCCACCGGCACGGATAGAGCAAAGTGGCCCTGGTAAACGGTGGAAATGACTCGGCTAGTTGGCCGTTTCCTCATTTGCCCCGGTCCACGCTCTGGATCCGACACCCACCACTGGATTTAAGAGATTTTACGGAATATAGCGGCTCCGACCAACAGGCAAGGAGACACCCAACGAGATCGGATCACGTGGATCACGGTTAAATGGCTCGCATCCTCCGCCCACGTCGCGTTTTCCCCATAACAAGCGCGAGAGATCGCGTGCGAGTAATCTGTCGGCGTCGCGGTAATTGCTCTAATCGCTCATTATATTTTCACCGTCCACCTTCGAGTTATACACCGTTCGCACGTGACGCTGCTCAATGAAACCCTGGGCGATTCTAATCGGGAGCAGCACACGACACTTTCCTTAAACATTTTCAAAATAGAAACTTTCTCATTTTGTCCATACGAAAATGAATGTATTCGTCCGTATCGCGCTTGAACATTTAGTAGTTAATACGATGTAGATTTGCGGAACGTTGTTGTCCAAGTCTTTCTACGAACATTCGAATAAAAACAGAGAATGAATTTCAGTCTCACAACAATTTCTGTCAAGTGTGATTCTTCTTTGCGAAGAACCCTTTCGTCTATATCCAGTGTATTGAAGGATCTATTTGATTCGATGTAATTAACCCTTGTGTGGTCAAACAAAATGATTTAAAACGTTTTTATATATAACATATTTGCACAAATTCTCATTGTAAGACTATAAATTAATATATTAACGAGTGAAGAGTGGACATTCAGAAAAATTTTGTAATATTTCTTAGACGAACATTAACAGATTGAAAGTTGAAAGAAACACAGTAAATGGGTACCCGGGTTGACGAGACACCAGGGTTAAGCCCTCGGTTTAGGAGGTGAATGTTCCCAATGAAAATATTTGACGAAAAATGTAAAGATTATTAAGAGACGAGATCGAATGCAATGACGCCCTTCTCGGTTACCGAGGGGGTGGTTCGCAAAGCGAGGCTTCCGTAATGGCGCTGTGAGATGCTAGGGAGGTTTCGCAGATTTCCGGGGCGCGTTCCACCGCGAGTAACCTCCAAGATGCCTCTGTCGATCAGGTGTTCCTCCGATTGTGCAACAGAGATCTTGTGAACGTATCGGGGCACTCGCCCAATTGGCATGCCGCGTGACTCACAGCCGCCGCAGCGCGCCTCTTCTTGCAGAAAGAGAGACAAGGCGGATCGGGTGAGCACGCAATAAATAGAAACCGAGCTGCCGAACGGCACCCAGCTGATCCGCTGTCGTCGGGAATTCGACTGCGAGACTGCCAAGAGAAATCGGACGAGGAACAAAGCCGGTCCCCGTTCATGGAGAACGCCTCTGATCGACGCACAGGCATGCGAAACACTCTCCTCCGACCATCGAACCGCGCACCCTCCTAAAGGTTCACCTTTTTATTCAATTAATCGCTCGATAATGATCTTGCACCATTCGTACGCGAGATACACTATCGTCTCTTTTGGGTATCACATCCCCCAAATGACTGTTCTTCGATTTTACTGTTGCAACCCCTACGATGATCAAAGCTCTGTTCGGGAAGTGTACCTTGCTTCCAAAATTTTTGAGGAAGAACAGAAGGCGCTACCCTGATAATTTTTCAATCCAAAAGGCTGCAAAAGGAAGATTCTCGTAAAGCTACCAAGTTTTTTCCAATTTTTTTCCAAAAAATAATTGCCACCACTGTCTAGATCCTTCAGGTCTTTTTCCATCGGCGCGGGTTCTAAGGAAATACAGTCGGGAGCCGGTGAAAGTTTGGCAGCTAGCGCAAAGTTAGGCGATCCCTTAGCATCCTCGGGCGAAAGGGGGGCCCGATGTTTGAAAGATCGGTAGAGAAGGACGCAAAGGCTCGCAGGGGGATTCGAGGGGGTTTTATTTAGAGTCTCGATTCCGTCCAATCAGCGGCGATGTGTCATCGACGCGAAAATAGTCGCACTTAACACTGGCAGCTCTTTTCTGCCGCGACCTGCCGATGCCAGCCCTGTTGCATTGTGTTTTTGTCTTTGGTAACGTGTGTGCGTGTTCGCGCCCATATACAGTCTCTCTCGGTCCCTCTCTCTTTCTTTCTCTTGGACGGCTCTCGTCGCGTGTGGCTGCGTAATGTTGTCACCTCGTGCCCGTCGCTATTTATAGGACGCTTCGACGTCGCTTATTAATAGGGGGCCGACTTAACGCCTTCGTTAATTGTGACTTATGTACGGGACGCGAACTCCGCCAGTCTGCCAGTGGTTTGCGCGGATTTACAAACCGCCATTGGCGTGGCGACAACTGGCGGCCGACTGACTTCCTCGATCGTCTCGAACCTTCCCCCCTGCAACCCCCACGATCAACCCCTAAAAATATTCGTTTGCATTCCATTGGCCGGAGGAAGTTAATTTTTCTTCGGAACTTCACGCCTCCCTTTGAAAGTGATCGTGTCCACTTAAAAACTCAATTTTTGGGGTTGGTCTTGAAATTTACAAGACAAAATATTATAATATAAATCATCATGTTCGAAAGTGGTTTCCACTTAAACATTAAATGTTTGGCTAGGGGGTTGGTCTTGGAATTTACAAGACGAAACAATATAAAATCATCATTTTCCACCCACTTATTAAAATATGTTCCTGAATGGGCCCAGCGTTATCCACGTGGACGGCTTCTTTAATTAACGTACTCATCTATTGAAGAACTAGAAAATTTCGCTTTTAAACTGACACCGCTATTCGCATTAATATGTACGACATATAAAAGGAAAAGACAAGAACATGAGGTAGATTAATTAATCAAGCACCGGAGGGATGAGAGACTTGAAGAATAGATGTACGAGATTAAAATTGCAAAGAAAATCGACAGCCCGGCCCATCAAGAACCCTATAATTTCATGAACCATTCGGGGAAATGATCTCTGCGCAGATTAATCGACGAAATTTTTCAAAAAAGCTTTAAACATTCACGCCTGCAGGATATTTTCAGTCCGAATCGACACCGAATCGGAGACTTTGCGTAATCGATCAGTGCGCAACGATGGCGGTTCGTTCGGAAAATTCCCTCTGAACCCATAAATTGCTCTCAGCAACGAACGAGTTGACCGGCAATTATTAAATCAGATTGAGCTCGAATGAGCAGCACGCGTGCGGGCGCATCGAACAATTCGCTCGCGCGGAGTACCAATTAAAACTGCGGAACAATACGAACTAACAATAATGTACCTTTCGATTTCTGCTCGTCCTGGGCGGGTTCCTTGTGAGCTTGAATCTTGCCGATCAGCAGCTCTAGCCTGGAGCTGTTTCCTTTGAACAGCATTCTCAGTTTCGGATCAAGCACCCCTCGAGCGTGAACCAGTTCGATCCACCATCACCCTTTGGCTCGTCGAGCGAAACCGATTCACCGGTGGTTCAATGCCGATCACAGAGCTCGCGGAGCTCACAGTTTCCGAAGGAGACGATCACAGAGTTCAGTTTACGTAGGAATCGATCACAGAGCTCGCTGTTATCAAGGGAATCGATCGCGGTCCTCGGTATCATGCCACGAATCGAATTCTTTTGATTTCGGCCAGAGAGATCTACGAGTCACTGATACGTCCGATGTGATCCACGAATCGGAAGATCGGCGCAGATGAGATGACAACAGCAGTGAGAGGAGTAAGTAGCAAGGCGGCAGGATCCTCCGGGAGGACGATCGATCCGGCCTCGATCGTTCGATCGCAAGGACTGACGTTGACGCGCGAACGAGCGAATGATGCGAGAGCAGAGAGAACGGGCTAGCGAGCGAGCGAGCGAAGCAGCCAGCTGGTAACACTGTGAAACGCGCACTAACCGGGAACCCACAGTGACTATTATCGCGCACGATACAAACCGACACACCAAGTCCTCCTCCTGACAGCAAAAGAGTGCCGCGTTACCGTACGTGGAAGGAGAAGGGACCACAAAAGCCGGCACAGAGAGGCTAGGGAGTCCCCTGGGAAACCAGCCACCGCATTGGACGGTAGGCGGGATCACACACTAACGAGTACACCCACCTTCCGACTACCCACTGGCACCTATTTAACCTTTCATCCACCTAATCCACCTATGTGTGCCCTTTCGACGGAGAAGGTGAGCGACCGGGGGTCGCGGTTACCGTTCCGGCTACCGGAAGCCCGCCCGCTCCTCACATAATCAATGAGACAACGCTTCTTCTTCTTTCCCCTTTTTTTCTGTTTTTAACCGCCCGCGGAATCGATCTGTCCTCCATCTGTCGCTCGGACGCGCGGGGACAGCTCTTTCAAACGACCTGAACGCTCCCGAATGCTTCTAACGAGTTGTCTTGGCCGTTCGTAATGATTTTTCGAGATGTCTGGCCCGTTATTTTCAAACACTTTCGAGAATGTCTGAAAATCTGTAATTATTTTCGAGCTTCCCAGAACTCGCAAGTGCACTGGATACATATGTACATACACAATTAACCCCTTCTGCTAAGATTTATTCAGTGGTTACAGTGATTCGAATTTCTTCGCCGTTTGTTATCTCCTAGGAGAATAAGGAAATTGAGATCCACCGGATGCCCATGTATTCTCTGATGACTGAAATATTGATAACAAAAGAATGAATTTTTATTCTGATTTCAAACAAATTATTAACACATATGCATATATGTATTTGATAGACTTTGTACGAAACTTGTATCGCGAACAATTCTTGGATTTTGAGCTTCCTCCGGAACATTAAAAAATTTACCGTTTCCGCAGTTGCTGGTTTTTTCCCTAATTTATTAACTTGGCGACATCCTAACATTCTTGGATTTGAACTTTATCTCAACAAAAGTGTTGAAATACTTTGCCCGGCTTATTGCTAGGGTTTCTCAGGGTCCCGAAAACACTCAGCCGGTGATCGCCGAGGGTAATGAAAGAAAGTGCCCGCAAGCAGGGCCCGTCTCGCAATAGCGGCGACGTTAACGAGGCGACGGGACGGCGTCGCAGGAAAATCGACGTCGTCGCATAGTTTCCGGTGAAACCTACTCGAAGGTTCGTCAGCGGGGTTCCTATCGGGGATCCCGATCGTCTGCAGGGTTAGCTGTTCGAGATCGGTGCCACGAGGCACAGAAAACGAGAAAAGGAAGGAGGGAAAAAATAGGGCCAAGGGAAGAAAGCGAAATACCGCGCGCTCGGACCCCCTGCAACCCCTGTGAAATCGACTGGAATGGATTCTCACACACGGCTGGAGCTCTGTACCACCTTATGGGGGCCAACAGAGGAGCACCGCGACTCCCTATGGGGATCTACGGGGATCCACGAGGTGCGCCCTTGTAACCCGTGCCCCGTTTCGGAAAGGCGCGAGCAGCGCCCACCCATCGCGATTATTTATCTCATTGCCATCGCGACACTTTAGGTGGTCCTGATCCTGTTCGAGAACCATTCACACGCACCTCTTCGACTTTGCTAATGATCGGCTACTCCGGACTTATGGCTTCCAGCGTCCAATTCCTGTCAGAAAAAGTTCTCCTTTCGTTTCCTTATTAACTTCATTTAACCCCTTGCCGTGTACCTTCTCTTTCACAGTTAGGTACAGTGATTAGAACGTCTTCATCCCGAAGAATGTCGTAGAAGAGAAGAGAAGATTTATATTTTCTCGTTATTCGTTCCTATTTCTATTCGAATGCTTAAATATTGATTACAAACGAATCCAATTTTATTTCATCTAACACGAAACGCGTAACATTCATATTTGCTAGACTCTGTTAAAAACCTTCATTAAATCGAAAATTCTATTCTCTTGTTATATAGACATAAATTATTCGGGACAAAGAAGTTTGTGTGTCGAACTGTGAAATAAACATGGTCCACACGCAAAGAATCATATTACGTGTGTTTAGCATGCGTTTATCGACGCGGGTTACTCATGGTTTTCTCGTGAACCTCTCCGAGGGGTAGTTTGAGTCATCGACGCCGCGCTGGAAAAACCAGATTACTAATTCCTCGGCCGATAACAATTCGCGTCGCGTCTAACACAATTGTTGAATTACAGAATTTGTTAACGGTGCTAAGTTCACCATAGAAATCATCCGAGCAATAAATGTTTTGTATTCATAAAATTTCCATGATTGAAGCGCTGGCGTAACAGGAGGCGGACAATGGTCACACTCTCTCGCGGCCGATTTCCCTCGGCCATTTTAATTACCCTATCTGCGTCCGTCCACGGTTTCGGATCGTTATTGAGCCTCGGACGTGGACGCTTTCTGCCCGATCGATTCGATTTATCTCGCAACTGGACCGAATCGTCGCTCGACTATACGAGAACCGTTCGCAACGATGCGAAATCGTCGCACGAGAAAAACTAAAGTAAACCCGCACCGCTGCTCTGCCATTAGAGACCGCCTTAGGCACGCACGTCCGACGATTCCTCGGACCCTTCGTCACTCTAAGCACCGGAGAGTTATTGCAGGGTCAAGCGACCGTAATGACCCTCATTCGGGGCACCTAATCGCGCCATTCAGGTATCGACGGGGCCCCACCAAATTGCAGAAATGCGCCTTCCCGCGAAGACAACGATCTTCTCCACGATTATGGTGCCGTCTCAACAATAAGCTACTTATTCCTTCTATTTCAAGATTGGGGAATTCGTGAACTCCAGTTGCTTATGGAGTTATAAAAACAAGAACACTTACTAAAGTACGCTACACTTTGTTCCATTGCGTTTCAAGATCGTGGAATCCATTCTTCTCATTACGAAAATGGTTTGTTGCGACGCTTCATATACTTCAGTGCAAAAATAAATGGTTCGTCGCTATACTTCCTATACCACAGTGCAACGAAACCGACACACTAATTCAGATTTCTTGAGGATCGTCTTCCGCGGGGAACAGCGTCGGCAGCCAGCGGTTTAAAGTCACGCCGCGAAATCTGACTGCGGCCGAAACTTCCGGGAAACTATGCGAAACTTCGTGGTAAATGGCCCGTAGGGTTTCGCGGGTATTGCGGGTTCCCGAGCAACCGAAATCGCTCTTCGAACCCGATGATTGATTTTCTCTAGAGCGCCTCGCGAGGGTGCAGTTCCTTGAGAACCTCAAAAAGAAAAAACCTCGAGACAAAAAGCTTGAGACAGTCTCGGATCAAGATGATCCAGATCTGGGCGAGCGATTGATCACCCATTACACGTCGAGTTAAACTCGAAGATTCTAAAAGAGGTTTATTATGATTTTTAGGCGCCACTAGAAATTGCTGTACCATCATTCAAAGTTTACATTATTAAATGTATTGTATTGTATGAGGTATTATACCAATTTCATATCAATAAAATTTGAAAAATCATAGGGTATGAAAATATTCTAGGTCGGAAATGAATTTTCTCTTTTTTTCGAAGTTGTGAGGGACAAAGGGAGTTCTAATGAATTTAATGGAACAGATTGCGGTGTAAAGGGGTAAGTGAAAAAGGAGATTTTTTGACGGAAGAGCAGAGGGGAATTGGAAGCGACGACCACGGTTGTCGCGACGCACGTTGTGGGTGGTTCCGTGATAAGGCGCATGTGCCGAGGTTCGGTGTCTCGTCACGATCGACTCCGCCTACGCGGCCACGACGATGCACGCGTTTTCCCTTTTGGCTCGTTCACACGCGCACGCGACGCTTCCGTCCGCCCCGGAGGTGAATCGCGTCGGATCGCTGCTCTTCAGCCACCCACGCTTAGGCCGCGTCCACACGTTCCCCTATCCCCACCATCGAACAGACAGGGGAACACGCAACCCGTGGAAGCGGCACGCGCGATTTCATTCATGCCTCCGAGCCGCTCGTACGAGCGCTCTTCCCTCCAAACGAACAAACTGCGCCACTTTCGAAATGTTCTCACCATTTGCTATTGCCTCTCCAAACAATATCGATACCTTTCGATCGACTATCACTCTGAAAACCCTGATCAAATGACGTAATCAATCGAAGTGGACTGGGAATCAACCCTCACAATAATATCTAATATTATAATTTCAAACAGTGTAGAGATTAAAGCAGAAGTTATATAAAACCACTAAAGAGAGAAATTAATTCCTACCCGGTTCTTATACTTCGCAATTAATCCAAACAATTTTTATTCTGCCTTTTTATTCTGTCCAGTTATAATTGGACTGCGGATGTTCATGCAAAATAAAGATGTTCCACCTGAATTGCAACAATCTGGAGTGAAATAGAAATTTATTTCTTCTCTTAATATATTTAAAAGACTGAAGATAATATAACAGTGTATTTAAATTCTTCTAATTTCTTTGCTGTTTTAAATTACACCTACTCATTTTTGTTATATACAATCCGCTTGGCGAATAGAAACATTTTACAGGCGGGAAATTGTGATCACAGCGAGAACATAGAATGGCTTCAGGACATCGGCAGTCCTTCTACGGGAAATGAAAATTGCAGATTTTGCAGGAACCGGTGGATCAGAGAAAAACAGTTCTGCGGCCAGTGCGGAACGACAAAGGTATGCTAGTGTACCGATTTGCGGTCGGGAGATCACACGGAAGCGGGAGGAATTGGCTCCGATTGTTCGCGTGGCCTGTGAGAACGCGGACGACGACGTTCCTTCGTGAATTTATTAGATTGAGACGCTCTCACGCGAGCATCGCGAGCATCGCGAGCAGATTCGCGCTGCCGAGGAGCCGATCTCCGCGCGCGTCTGACGATCCGCGACGCTTTCACGATGCCGGTGAAATCCGAGCGAATCGCGCACGAGTTCCTTCGATCTTCCCGCGACTTGTCGTTCGCAAAAAATGATAAATAATTCTCGTAATTTCGCTCGTTTGCCAGAAATCCTCAAACCAGAATCAATACAGCCATCTCCAATGGAAATTTTAACTGCTTCGTTTCGATACTTTTGATACGGACCAGCGGAATTCGAAATAATTTAACTTTATATATTTTCAAACTTTAATTTCCAGTATAAAATGAACTCTAAATTTGCTCTCATTCGATACGGAACCTCGAAACGCCTATCGCAACCAGGCAATCATCGACAAACAAGCCCATTGATCTCGTATTGAACCGGTTCGAAACAGTTGACGGGAGGAAACCCGTCGTCAAGCAGTCTAGAGATTCGGTGTACTTTGAGCTGGTATCGTAAATCGACTCGAATCTTGCTCAAACAATGGTGAAACGCCTTCCACAGAAGAGATACAGAACCAGCAGAGTTATCTGTTTGTTCAGCCAAGATAAATTCCGTGAAGTCGAATATCGTACCTCCAAGAAGTCGTGTTTTCCACCGGAAGTTCGGCAATCCGTCCACAATTAGGCATCGCGACAGATTAGTATATTATCTCCGTTCTTCCCGAATGTCGAGATAGAAACGGTGGAGACTGTTCGTAGCGTTGATACAGAGTTTCCTTCGATATTAAATCGCTGGAAGACGCCGGCTCCCAGTTCCCGAGGCTTCCCAGCACTGAGAAATGCAAATTTCGAGCATTAACCGGCGAGCAGTCTTCCTACGACAAGAGCGACTTCCGGTCAAGGAACATAAACTCCTGGAAACTGCCTCGGCAGCCGCGAGAAACGCGACGGACCGGTAGCTGTTGGCCTCTAGAGCGACTTCCGGCGAGACTCGCTCGTTCCTACGCACCTCCAGTTGCTAAAAGAACCCCTTCATCCCCTGACGAGCCAATTAATTCAACCCTCTGTGGCCTGGCTTCGAGATTCGACGTTAATTTTCAATGTGCGCGATGTTCTCGGCGATTCGACCTATTAAAATGTAATTAACGCACTCTGTGCAACGCGTACCACCGATGGTAAACGTTAAAATTATGTACATTCATATATATATATATATATATATATATATATATATATATATATCAATGAGAAAAAAATTTATTTCTGTAAGAGTAACAAGTAAATAATTAAGAATTCCTTATTTGTTATTCACCGGTCAACGCAACTAGGTTGTAAGGGTTGAAATATGGGGAAGGGTTGATCGTCGAGATGCTTCGAGTCTCCGCGATAAATTTAAAGCTGAATGGATCTGGCTAGGAAGAGGTAACCGACACTTCCGGTTCGGTCCGAGGGTAAGTCCAGCCACGGTCAGGAAGCTACGTCCAGAACGGAAGCGGCTACCCTCGGCAGACGTTGCACCCTCGACGTGGTTTATCTTGACCGCCATCTTGGAAGCCAACGGCACCCTTTCTTAAGTCGTGGAACCATTAGTCTACGGCTTTACGACCGCTGATTAACGGTCGAGAACGAGAAAGCTCAACTCCGGGACTCGTTAATTCACGTCCGCGGACGAGTCGCGACACTGTTTCGACTGTTTCGCGCGAATCTCATCGTCAAATCACGCGGGACAATTAATCGCTAATTTTTTTACTCATAGTTTAGTCCCGGAGTGAAAATTTATTTATTCTTTATTCATTAGCTTCACACTACAATGACGACTCTGAGGACCTCTGAAAATTACCACAGCACAGTTCAAAAAGATATTTATGTTACCAAATTTGCTAGTATCAAATACAGTGCCAAGAATTGCATAAACTACTAAAAATCGCATTTTCTAAAAATGGGAAACCGGGATACGAGGCACTATTTCGACTTTCCGAGCGAATTCCACAGTCTCAAATCACGTGGGACAATTAATCGCTAATTTTTTCATTCTTACTTTAGTCCCAAAGCGAAAATTTATTATAGTCATTTATTCATTAGCTTCGCGCTTCAATGACGACTCTGAGGAACCACCGAAAATTACCACAGCACAGTTCAAAACAATATTTACTTTACCAAATGTGCTGGTATCAAAAAACTGCATAAATTGCTAAGAATCGCTTTTTCTAGAAATGGGAAAGCGGGGTACGTAGCACTGTTTCAACTTTCCGGGTGAATCTCACCGTCAAATCACGTGGGACAATTAATCGCTAATTTTTTCATTCTTACTTTAGTCCCAAAGCGAAAATTTATTATAGTCATTTATTCATTAGCTTCGCGCTTCAATGACGACTCTGAGGAACCACCGAAAATTACCACAGCACAGTTCAAAAGAATATTTATTTTACCAAATGTGTTGGTATCAAAAAACTGCATAAATTGCTAAGAATCGCTTTTTCTAGAAATGGGAAAGCGGGGTACGTAGCACTGTTTCAACTTTCCGGGTGAATCCCACCGTCAAATCACGTGGGACAATTAATCGCTAATTTTTTTATCCATACTTTAGTCCCTAAAGTGAAAATTCTACCTTTATGAGTAACATAGAAACAAATGTGGGCATTTATTCATTAGCTTCGTGCTTAAATGGCGACTCCGGGAAACCCCTGAAAATTACCACAGCGCAAAAAATTGCATAAACTGCTAAGAATCGCATTTTCTAGAAATGGGAAAGCGAAGTACGAGGAAGCGCCCTCAATTTCGGTAATGGCACCTGTTAGAGCTAGACAAATCCGAGTCGCCGATATCTTCAGCCCGCATTCCCTGCTAATGCGCCAGTCCTAATGACGTTCGTTAATTGCTCTCCCCGAGGATTGTCGCCACGACTGTACAGACCTAGTCATAATATTAAAGACACGTCTCCGGAATTTCCGAAAGCAGGGATCGTCGTCAGACACGGTCAAGTGCGGAATCAGGATTAAGATCGTTTCGAGGCAAGTTGGGAAAACACAGGGATCGGTGTTTCCCGGGACGACCGGGAAGTGACTGGCAGGTTTCGAAACCTCCCAGATGGCGTGTCGAAGTGAACTCGCCGGGCGAAATGATTTTGTCAGCGGACAAATTAGTTTTCCATCCAGCAACCTTGGAATTCCGGTAGCTGTGTGCCAACAAAGGGATCCGACCACCCTGCGCGCGACCTTTCTCGCGGCGGAGCAACGGGGCTGGACCTTTCAACCCCTTTTCAAACAAACCGCCCCTCCCCTTTCAATTAATTCGATTCCCCACATTCTTTTTCTCTCAACGTTGTTTCTCTCAGAGATACTGAATGACAAGTTTTGCTGAAATAACAAATAATTTGTTGAACGGCTTATTGAAAATCTTACGTCCAATTTCTTAGCCGCGAGGCTGAAATAAAGTATATATATTATTATTATTACTAACAGCCTTCCAGTAGAAAAAATAAAGTTAGCAGTTCCAGAACTTTTAGCGGAAGATAAAGGCAATAGAGAATTCCCAGGGCGCTTAATGGTTATTTGAAAATTGTGGATCACACCGAGCGGTGGTCTAGTTTATTAGGATAATTCGCGCCATGCCATCCCTTATTTCGAGGCACGAGCCAGCTGGAGAACGCGATCCCCTGGGAGATTGTTGATGCACCGTCCGGGGAGGTTCTCGGCCCGAAGTTTTTATTAACACGAAACTTTTCGGGAACGAGACGTTGTTAAAATATTTAGAAACTGCGCTCGCGAATTTAGTTCGTCAGAAGCCGGGGATCTTTTCGAGGCTGTAATATTAAAAATCCGATTGAGGCAGACTTTACCGGCGACTAAAAATACATGACTACCCTTAGACGCTGAATAAATTCGAGGTTGTCATTGTTATAGATAGCACATATTTATTTCTGATCGATGAGTTTAGTGTTAGAAGTGAGAGAGGATATTATTTCGGCGGCGGCCACGGCAAGAATCCTCCAGGAAACGAATTGTCTCGCACCGATGATTCCTGAATCCACGCTTAATATCGACGCGGGCGAGGCTCATTTATTTTTTACGCGAGGACCAGCACCCCGCACCAGGTTTTTGTGGGCTCCGACCACGAGGAGGTCAAGCAGGTGAACCTTAATTCGTTGGGGGCCAAGGTATCAAAGGGGGCCGACCGAATCCTCCGGAGGATTCAACGAAACCGTCATTAAGGGCCACCGAACCGTTCACTATACTACCGTCGTCTCTGCATTCTGTGTATCCGACTCTTTCGGGAAGAACAAACGGCCACCACTATTGCCCCTCGCGATTATTTGCCTTTTGCTTTTGTTACACCCGATTGTTGTAGCTTATTGCACTCGATTAGGTAGCCGATATACGGTAGCCACGGAATCATTTTCGCTCGAGATCAATGGGCTACAAACTGTTTGACGATCTTCTTTGTTCCACGAACGACGTAGCATTAACCCTTTGCAGTCGGAGCTACTTTAAATCGAAAATGAAACGTTTCTTCCGACCTAGAATAATTCCATTATGTATGATTCTTTTCATTTTATACGATGATACGAAATGTTCATGCATTTATGGTGTATAAAAATTTTCAAAAAATGCTGGAGTATCAAATCGGACAGAATTTAGTACGATTTTTATTTATTTTGGACCTATAAATGTTGTTAGATGAAAATAGGATAGGAACAAAAATTGAAAATTGATTGGACATCAATATATTTAATAACGAATAATCTTTACAAAATGTTAGCACCTGCCTCTAAGTGTTACCTTGAAACATTTAGAAGATCGAGTGCGAACAGAATAAAATCATGAGGATCTCAAACATGAATATGAATCGAACAAAAGAAAAAATCAAGATGTCTGAGGTATCGAAATAAAAATTGATTCTCTGTCAGGTTAAAATGAAATCGAGAGTCAGATGGTTGTTCGTTCAATTGTGGGGCGACAGGAAGATCATTAAAATTCAATTAAAGAGCGAGGATTAGTCGACAAAGGCGGAGTCAGCTAAAAGTCGGGGAGGGATCGAAGGCTAGCTTCCAATTACGTAGTCCGTGATTAAGTCGCGTGCCCCTTCGTCACGGTTAGCACGGAATCATCGGGCTATGTCGAAACCACTGATCACCTGTCCCTTCGTCGGTCGCGGTGCACGAGCACTAAAAAACGAATTAAAACGAAGAAACTACAGAGTAAAAGAAGCACCTGACGAAGGCGGATCTGCGCGGCACCTGCCCGCCTCGATTTCACTCCGGTGAACCAGAACGACCCTCTAATACCTTTCCGAAACACTATTTCCTATCCAATGATTTCGCGTTAATTTACAATAATTTCATAATTGTGTGTATCATAACTAGACTGCGGATCAAAATAAACATTTTTTACCTGAATTACACAACACAGTGTATATAATTCTCTCAATATGTTTAAACCTTCGCAGTCGGAGCTATTTTAACTTAAAAATTAAACACTTCTTCCGATCTAGAATATTGTACATGATTCTCTTCTCATATACAATACTTAAATGTGTAGTAATTGATTAGATACCAACATATTTAATAATGTAAACAATATTGTGAATGACGGTACAGCAATTTTTAGTGGAGACTCTGAGTCACCCCTCGAATGCTAAGGGTTAATATGTTGGCGATGCCGTTGTGAACTCCGCTGAATGCTAATATTACATTTATTGATTGCGGTTTTCATTTTATTTATCAATTGCGATTTGAAATGTGACGGTTGAAGGGAAAAGACGTGATTCTCAAACGGAGATTCGTTAGTTCAGTGCGTTTGTTTAATTGTATTCGACGTTGTGTTTTGAACATTATACTTTTCTTCCGGTTTGTATTGTTGAATTATTTCAGTTAAGAAATTAACTGACGTCTCTTATCCTACAATATTATAACTAGACAACTCATAACAAACTGTAGTAGAATAGAAATTGATTTTCTTTGTTAATATTTTTAATTCGTCGCAATTAATATAACAGTATTTTAAAAATCTTCTAATGTTTTCACTGTTTGGATCTAATAAGACTTGAGACTGTCAAAGTTCGACGCTCCAGGTACCAGAAGGGAATTGTGGGTTTCTCCGCGCGAGATCTCTGCCAGCAGGGTGGGAATGAGGGGGATTGCAGATAGATCGAAGGTTAACGAGACGACCATGTCTACTTAAATGTCGCAGGTACGCCGGCCTGATGCTACTTGTTGCTTTGGGAGCATGTGGCGCGCACACAAATTCCCGCAGCAATCCACCCCTGGCTGGGATTACGCGATAGATCATCCTCCGATCTGGCGACGATGCTCCTTGACAAAAGAACCAACCGAGCGTTTCAGGCGGTGGCGTGATCTGTGTGCCGATGCCTTTTTCCCCCATTGATCAAATTCTTCTAATCTCTTATCTTGAAGTTTGTGACTTTTATGGATTTATCGAGGAATAAATGAGTGAGATTGGATTTAAGGATGTTATTGCTGGAATTATATTATCAGGTCGATCGCGGAAAGTAATTTTGTTTTTATTACTAGACTGCGGATCTTTATGCATTTACGGCGTCTGGAAATTTTCAAAAAATTCCGGAATATATTCCTTCGACAGAATTTAGTATAATCTCGATATATTTCAGATCCACAAAGACTACTACCACTGAATAATATTTTACATATCACTTTTATGGGATCTTTAAGTTACCTGAAAAATCGCAAAAAAGATCGTGGAAGAAAATGTTATGAAACTTATTCTAAATGGCAAAAAATCGGCTTTCGTTTTCCCTTGAGAAAACGAAACGACTTTCCGAACGATCTAATATACATATTGTATATTTCACGCACTCACTGAATGTACGGGATGAAGAGGTATTTTCTAATTAAAAAAGACTTGCTCGAGGGAGGAAAGGGGCAAGCAAAGCCCGTAGGTGTTTGTAATTCGACGATCGAGTGTCGAACAAGGAATGCGAGGAACAACGAGTCGCGCTCGTTAGGTGTCGGTCGAGGTGCCTCCTGGGTGCCCACCGGCTGGGACCTAAATCTCAGATTACGATCTCCCGAGGGAACGGTGCCAAGATTAAGGGCTTCTCTGTACCCTGATCATCGTGTTGGTAGGGTACACGCGCGGAAGCAATGAGCAGAAGAAAACTAAAGAGAGAGAGAGAGAGAAAGGGAGAGTGAAATCCCTGGTTCGTTGCGTAGAGGAAAAGAAAAAGAGAGTGTAGGGAGCATCAAAGGGTGGGAGCACAGGCCGAGAGACAAAAGGGAGAGCGAGGGAACGCAATCGCGCGAATAAGAGTCCGAGGGAAACCGAAAGAAAACGACGCGGTCTAACGAAAAGACAAAAAACAGAGAGAGAGAAAGAGAAGGGGGAGAAAGAGAAAAGAAAGCGTCGTGACTCGAGACAAGCATCGGACCAACGCGACGGAGACACGGGAACAAAAGGGAGAGGCGCTCCTCGCAGCGATAGAAACGGATAAAGGAAAACGGGCGATAAATAAGAAAAAAAAACGAGTCAAAGGGATGAAAGATACGCGCGCGGGGACCAGATAAAGAGATAGGCTGAACGGGGGCGGGGTAAACGGGGAGAGGAGAGGGAGGGTACCTTGAGGAAGAGAAAGGGGGACGACGAATAGGGGGGCCGGGAGAGATTAAGATGTCACGTGCACACCGAGGGACAAATACGGCTCGGAGAGAGGATACGTGTGCTGCACACCCGTTCGAGAATCTATGTAGAGAACCCGCTCTCTCTTTCTTGTGGAACCCGTGCGTGGAACCCGCTCGTGCCACCGTCGCCACCCGGACCGGTGTACTCTCCTCTGAGATCTCTCTCTCTCTCTCAGTCTCTCTCGCATTCCAAGCCGCGGGTCACAGATAAGCCCTTAACCTTCTTGCTACTTTGACGCAGACCGGCTCACGATCAGACCTCCACCTACACACGCCGCTACCACGGAATCGCGCTGATAACGCCAACCGATAATGCTTACACCGCGTTTATCCTTTTCGTACAAGTTCAGGCGTTGACTCCTCGCTTGAAGCTCATTCGAACGATCTATTCCCGATCGGAAGTTGTTAAAATATACTTTGAGGAACAAAATGAATCCATTATTCCACACAAGGAACGATCGAATGAAATCGTTGGTTGGTCTATTCATAGTATCCTTCAATTTTCTAGTCCGAATGATCCTCACTTGACGTTCAAATCGTAAACACGTGGTTTGCTTGTGCCTTTCTCGTTATTGAATAAATTCTGTTGAATTAGTTTATACAAGGTACGGTTTATTTAAATACATAATTTATTTAAATACACAATAGAAGACACAATATTTGTGTGGTATCCCATTGTCATTATTTTACTATGGGTTCTTTGATCCAGGGCCTAAATGGGATGATAGGGTAACTGTTCCAGTAGTGATTTTACGAGGCACTCGTAGAGGATCGTTTCAATAAATCGATAAAAATGACGACGGGGTCTGCTAACCAAGAAAGTCCAAGAACGCGACAGTAGAAATTAATAGACTTAGACACGTGTAGAGACTCGGATTATGGCTTATTCGGCAATATCATTTTACGACATATCTGTGTAACCTTCTCCCTGGGTGCAAAGTCCCCCGGTTAAACGGTGCACATAGAGAGCAGAGCTGAACCATAGTTGAACGCTGGATCGTATGGAAACACCGGCGAAGTTCCAGTTGGACTAATCGGCCGTGACTAACGCGAGGGAAGTGGGTCTTTCGTTCCCGAACAAATGTCCCCGCAGTGTGGCTCGTGACAATGACAGGACAGTTAGCATGGTACCGGGGATCGGCAGGGGTCCTGCGATGATCCTGGGGGGCTGTCCGACAAGGGAGCCAGAGACCAGAGACTCTTGCGCGTCGCGCCGTTCTCTCGAAACGTTCATGGTCCATTAAAGTATCCGTATCACTGCCGGGGAATGGCTCTTCTCGTCTTAGTCACTCGTGAGACTTACTCCGATACCTCGATAAGTACCCTCTAAACTGCCATAAGCGAACAATCAGCTGGCATTCGCCGGGTGAAGGTTCCTCGGAAACCTGTTCATTATTATTTCTCGTACTTACAGCGCGCAGGTAAATTTTCAGTAGAGGTGTGCGAGAACCCGAAATATTGGGACGAGTCGGAAAGAGATCGGCTCGGGTTCCCGATAATTTCGTATGACGTGACATTCTTGAAAAGAATTCGTGATGGACAACATTCTTTCGATGAAAAGAATTTTGTATAATGATTAAATTATAGACTGCGAATCTTGATGCATTTATAGGAAAATTGAGTAGATGAAAATTCAAAGTTGTTGGAAAATTTTTAAAATTGAAGATAATATATATATATGATTTCTCCTCTATTAAAATCGTCAAGGGAAGAGATGACATTCGATTCGGTTTCTATTTCTTGCAACCGATGTAGACAATCTTTATTCTGCGTAAAGATCCGCGGTCTAGTAACATATTTATAAATTATTTCGAGAATCCCGATAAGTTCAAAACACCCCTGATTTTTAGCAAAGTCTTAGATACAAATAATACAGCGATGCTGAGAATTCCTGAGAATTCTTGAGAATTCCTGAGAATTCAAGCCAGCTGAATAATTAGACAAGACCAGTCGCCTGCTGGGTCAGACTGGACCCAGACCTCTCGGTGGACGGTCAGCAGGTACCGGGCCTGTTATCAGGCCGAATTCTTCGCGGATAAGTGGAGGCGGCAGCAATAATCTCTGGGACGCGAAGATTTCCAGGGCCGTGTTTCTCGGGTAGAATTGAATTTTAAATGTGCTGTTCTCCCTCCGCCTTGGTTGATCAACGAGGGTGTCTGGAGCGAAACGCGGGGCCGTGTAGCATTAACAACATTTTTAACTGTACCCTGTAGCACCGACAGGATCGATGCTTCTTGCTGCGCGTTGCACACGCGGTGTGTGCACGAGGTGCAACAGCTCCCCTCTGATAAAGTCCGAGAGCCTGAGGAATCGGGGACCTCCTGTCGCGTGACACGGGGAACGGTGTCGCCTCGCCGGTGTTTCCCCAACACCCACGCGGGTCCCCAACCCCCAATCCCCTCGGAAATAAAGCTGAATCTTCATGAATATGAATAAGACACGGGAATCGGCGGAATTTCTCTCCCCCTCCCCTTCTACACATGGTTCTTCGTTGCCGAGGAATCGCTCGAGTTTCTCCTTTAAATTCGAAACGCCATTGAAGGCCGACGATGAGAGATAATTCGTGATTAACGGCGACAGATTAAAGCCCCCGCCTCTCGGTACATCCTTGCCCCCGCGATGCAAATGCTGAAAGAATTCCTAATATGAATGCCACGGCCCCTTCCGATCCGGCGACTGCGCAACGTGCTCCTCTCCGTATTACCATTTCGATGCCACAGGCGCTATATATGCTGTTAGATAACCTGTTGTGGCCGAAAACGGTTCAAGAAGTAATCTCTCTTGATAAATTTCTGCTCTAGGATTTTAATTACAACAGCCTAATTGCTTCTATTCCATGGAATTTTTGAGGCTGCTGAAATTGCATAAAATTCTGATACTGTATTATTCTATTGAATACTATTGTATTCGATACATTACTAAACGTATTTAATATTTTAATAAACTACTGGAAGTATTGTACGCGGTATTATATCAGTTTTATATCGATAAAATTAAGAAAATCATATAAAATGGAAATATTTCTGGCCGGAAGAAAAATTCGGTTTTCGAATTAGAATAGCTCCGAGTGCAAAGGGTTGATAACAAAAAAAATGACGGGAGCTTCCGTTCTGGCAATCAAAAACCAAATTTCACAGTACGGAATTGTTTTTCTGATTCGCTTATAAGAATCCGCGTAAGTCAA
The DNA here is from genome assembly GCA_028455795.1 of Lasioglossum marginatum. Taxonomy (NCBI): domain Eukaryota; kingdom Metazoa; phylum Arthropoda; class Insecta; order Hymenoptera; family Halictidae; genus Lasioglossum; species Lasioglossum marginatum. The sequence goes on from CM052262.1 coordinate 4,300,331, forward strand.
GGACTCGCTGTGATTAAAACAAAAATTGATAGTGACGAGGACGAACAAAAGGTTCTTTCGTCCGGGAGATTATGATGACTCCGAGGGCAAGAAGATCGATCAGGACGTTGGGAATCGATGGTAGCGGATCGAGGAGCTGGGATCGAGTCAGCTCGGAGTCTCCCGAGTAGCCTAAGTCACGTTTTCCGTGGGAGCAGAGCGAATCGTACGGAAGGAGAACGGGGTGACAAGACAAAAGATAAAAGAAAAGCAGACGCGCGCGGTGAGGTCGTCCCGCGGACTGTGGGAATGGCCGGGGTCCGCTCTTTAACCGATGGACATTCCGTTCTTTCCATTTGCAGAAAACAGCTTCATTTTTTCCCTCTGCCTGACTCTCTCTCTCTCTCTCTTTCTCCTCTTTCTTCAGCGTTAAATCGCTCGTTACGCGCTTTTTGTTTCGCCACCGGAAAGAAACTGTGTACACCGATAACGCGTGACTCGAAGCACAATTTCCCCAAAAAGAAATCCCTTCGAGAAAACCTGGAAGAAAAAGAACGGCAGCCGCGCGAAGCATGTCAGCGTTTGTTAATCTTTTTATCGTGAATATTTTACCGAGTCTGGACCATCCATCTGGCTCCGTTAGAATTTCTATAAATTCAGTCCGCTTAAATAAGCGACTTCGCCCGACGCCACGGCGTAATTGACACTCCGAAATGTTTCAAATAAGACCGGTTAATCCGCGTCGGGTCACCCAGGATTTAATTATATCATCGGGGACGTTTAAAAGTCTCCGGATCTTTGAAGAACCAGCTAATCAAACCCGATTTAACTGGCCAATCGACGCCGAGCTCGATAACCAATTGCTCGGAAAAGCGACACCGTATTTCGCGCCATCGATTTGCTTATTCGGAAAATGCTGGGTCGATCCGCGGAATTCATTTCTGGCAAAAGTCGCGGGTCAGCGAAAATTATCTTGAATAATATAATCCATTAACATTAGACATGTTGCTTTATAAAAATAGCAAGACTAAATTTATTTGAACTTTGTGTGGTTCGTATTATATCTGCGCTACTAAATATATTTATTAAATCATTTACCAGGGTAGCATCTTCGTAATTTCACTGATTGTGAAATCAAAAACCTAGGAAATTGGATCTTCTTGGTTATCAATTAACTTTAATCGTTCAAGAAGACTCCGGACATTTTAATTCGACAAAAACGTTCAGTTTAATTATTCGACAGTTTAATTCTAGATACTATACTTTCGATTTACGTTCCAGTCTCGACAGGAGCGATGATCAGAATCGAAACAATACGATTCGTACGTATCGATCTCTTGAAACAGGCGGAGAAAGAATAATGGTTCTCGAGTCGAATCAAATTAATTTACTTTGATCGAAGAGCCTCGGATCGCCGGTTATCGACGCGGGGAGAATCGGGAGGATGACTGGGTGGAGCATAGTCACCGTAGAGAGAGAGAGAGAGAGAAAGAAAAGGAGACGGAGGAAGGGGGCCAGACCTGGCGCATATCATCTTAAAGTTTAATTGAGTCTCGGTCCCAGGAGAAGCCAACATCGGAGCCAATCTTACTCGGCGCGGGCCCTTGGGAACCGGGACCCCGTCCCTGCACCCTTCCGCGCCGCTCCTGCATCCTTCGCGTTTCCTGGCCCATCCCGGAGGATTATCCTGATACCTCCTGACAAGACCTCCTACGCCATCTCCGAGGGTCATCATGCTGATAAAAGCTTCTTCCGGAAACTCGCTTACTCCTCAAGTTTAAACAAATACAAAAATTGCTGTCTTCGACTCGTCTGTATCTTTTAACACGTCGATATTTTATCATTTTTAGCACTAAACCTGTGTTAAACAGTCGAGCTTTTAAAGTAGCCGATACATGTTGCCTTATAAAAATAACGAGATTAAATTGATTTCAATTCATAATTCTAATAATTGTCAAATCAAAAATCTGGAACTCGTTAACCGGCAGTGGTAGGTTTAGCGTTAAAAGTCTAATGGCTAGAGATCCACAACTTTTCAATTTTTATTTCGCTAAAAAAATCTCTTTGATTTTATAGAATTTTTGAGTATGAAAGTTGGGCATAGAGTTTCATTAAGGAAGAGGTGTGTTTGATTAAAATTTAGAAACCCTTAACAATCTAGAGTGTATGCGACCATCGTTTCCCTGTAACGAAATTTTTGTATGGTCTCGAATCGGAGGAACCTATGCGACTGTCAAAGAAGCCTAATTTTTCCACAGAAGCGAAAGATGGATGGCCAATCCGGCGAACCCGTCGCGCTCTCGAGGAAACGTCGACACGACGGAATCTTCTCTCGCATTAAGACGGATTAATTCGCCGGAATCACCATTGGGATTAAATTTCAGGGGATGAAGATGACGGCGTGCTCCAAGGGTAGCCACGGAAAGAAGTTTAAACATTTACAAGTAATTCGGCAGCATCTCGACCTTGCTCAGAGTCGACTTGGCTCTCGAGAGGGTGGTGCGAGTAAGAGAGAAACAGAGAGGTGCGGGGGGGTGGTTCGAGGACGAGAAACCTCTTGCGATGAATTACAGGAGGTCCCGTGGGATCCTCGGGGAGAGGAGAATCAACCCCGTCGTGCTTCGTCTTGCGTTAATTTCGACTTCGACCGGCTGCGTGACTTGTTCGGAGTCGGGCACGGGCCAGGGTTAACTGTGCTTGTGAAATAAAAGTCCCTTATCAACCCCCTTGCTAACATTTCTTCCGATAACGTCCGTACAATCGTGAATTTACATTAACAAATTTAATTATATTCGTGAGGAATTCTTTCTGGCGCTGTAGCAAATCACGTCCGACTACCGAGGGTCTACCGTACTTCCCGAGTGAAAATGGCCACGCACAATTTCAAACAGTGGTAGTATTAAAAAGATTTAAGGACATCACTGTATCAGCTTCAGTTTAATAAGATAATTAGAAGATGGAAAAACTTTTTATTTCGCACCTGTCTTGCAAACAATGCAAACATTTTTTATTTTGCATAAAGATCCGCAGTCTAATGATTACAAATTACGGAAGGCAATCATGATCAACCGATTTATTTGAACGGTGATCGATTGCAGAAATCGATTGCAAACGAATTAATTATACTGACCAACTCTGCATCTAACCGTACAAATTTCTAACCCTTAGCAGGCGAGGGGCAACTCAGAGTCACCACTAGAAATTGCTGTAACATTATTCACAATATCGTTTACACGATTAAATATGTTGGTATCTAATCAATTACTACAGATTTAAGTATATTACGAGGAATTATTCTTGATCGGAAGAAATGTTTCAAGTGACCTACCATTGCCGGTCAAATGACCGGTTTTATATTTCTCATCTTACAATTATTGAAATGATGAAGTTGCTTGCACGGAAATTGATTCGATAAATTTCATTATCTAAGCACGTATTGTAATAAAAATTGCACGAAATCTAAATAAATAGAGTCTTATCATTTTTCCATGCTGAAACGTTTTAATCGCATTTAGTGCTCGGTAGGTTTAGTGTTAAAATAGATCAATTTAATAGAAATCTGCGACTACACCGATCGCTTGGTCCGATAAAAATTAGCGAAGGGTGACGTGGGCGTGGAAACAGATTTCGTAGGACCGCGAGGAAGATCGAGAACGGAGATCGATCGGAGCACCGGTGCCCCCTTTGGAGTAACACGCGCCTTCCGTGTTCCCCGTCACCGGGGCGACGTGTATCCCGTCGAGGCTATGGGGCCCATACTTTGTTTTGTGCCCCGTTCGCCCGCGAAGATATCGGGTTACGGCACCACCTAATGGCATAAAGGGTACGCGGGCACCGTGCCCCCGGTGTGGGGCCCCATCGGTTCACCACGGACAGGATATCCATTCTATATTATATGAAATCCTGGGCCCCGTTTGTTTTTTCTTCCGTTCTCCTCGAATCACTCGGCCAAAGCGACGCGTAACGAAAACCGAAAGAAGAGAGAAAGAGATGGTAGAATCAGTTCGAGAAAGGGGTGACCGAGGGTGGGGCACGAAGAAAGGGCGGTGCTGATTTTGGTCTTCGAGGTCCCATTGTAGTGCGCCGAGGATATCCGATACTCTCCGCTCGGCCCCGAAAACACCGCCGCGAAACGGAGCGAGACCAATTCCGACGATCCATCCTTCCTGGAAACTTTAGAACATCCGCCGGAATCATCGATTGACGGAGTCCGCCCCCTTATTCCACCCCCCGCGCCGATACAACCGGCCTAGGTCTCGGTTAATTAGCCGGATTACGCACTCGGAGACCCGGACGCTGCTGCGCCGCTCTCCCGATCAAGATTTTCCAGCGCGGATCACGATAAATCAACCCGTTCGATATATACATCCGCCGTACACAACCTCCTGATGGAAACACAGAATTCTATTCCGGTTTAAGGGAAATTAAATGTACGTCCGTACCGAATTCTTATCCCGTCGTTCGGAGTCTGCTTTTACCTTGCTCCTTCGAACTAATTATTCATCTGGGAAGGTTCGCCAGTAGATTGGCGAATTAAGTGTACAAAGGGTGTTCGATCCCATTTCCCTCGATCCAGGATCCCATTGTCGGGCGAACGGCAGATCAGATAGCGGGCGAACCCGATATCCCGCGGGTTCCAGGCGAATACGATAATTGCCGCAAAAAAGAAATCGACATTATGCGGCGGAATGTTTTTTCGACGTTTAACCCACGCCGCGTATTCACCTGCGAGATCGTAACCAGACACCCCAATCATCTTGTCACGGGTTATAGAAACGTGTACAAAGGGTGGCACCACAATAAACCGCCCCTGCGAGACACCAAGGGCCGACCACCGAATACCCGCCCCATGGATCTCCGCGTTCTCTCACGAGAGAACCGTCTCCTGTCTTTCATCTCTCTCTCTCTCTCTTTCTCTCCCTTGCTCTCGCCGTGTCCTCGTTTTCTCAGATTCAGAACTTTTGTTCCGAAATCTCGGACGCTCATTCCTCTCCCAGAAATTGCAGCTCGCTGGTCGATCCTCGTTCTATCGATTATCGATCTCCTCGACGGTTCAGCTGGTCCGAGACGAGGTTGAAATTGTACTCCTGCTCTTGTATCATTTGTATGTCGGTAAAAATTGCCATATTCAAAACAGTTTTAATACCATTATTATTGTCTGTATTGTATAAATTACAAGAAGCTCGACTGTTGCGTGAGAAAACAGATGCAATTTCACGTGCCTAATGTAAGATAGATTACATAGAACAAAAATGATCTAAGAAGAAAGAAATTGGATAGGATTTATTTAGGTTCCATAAAATTTTTCTGATAAGATTACCAAAAAACTTCTCAAGAAAATATTCGTGCAACTTTTGGGCGACCAGAGCCAAGTCGAAAGGGTTAATCTCGAGGATAGTTGGGAGGCGATCGAGGCGTTTGTCGGGCGTAGGAATCGGTTTCTTTCGGGATGTGGGATTGTGGGGTGTAGCAGGATTCGTCGGTGCACGCTATCGGAGGCAGCAAGGAAATCCTCATCGAGTGGAATCAGGAATTATTCGATCGAGCACGTAACACAGAAACCGGAGGAAGCGTTTACCAGGGCAGAGGGTGGTTAGCCGGCGGCGGTGGTGGGCGGACGGGGAGGTATAATGCATTGAATTAGACGCAAATGCACCCTGGACACCAATTGAACGGGCTTCCTGTGCTTCGTGCTCCATCTCTCCCACGGGGACCACCGTCTTTCCTGGATATAACACGCGTGTATACCGCAGTATACCCGATACCACCCTCGATTCTCCCCGCCTTGCTACGGCACTGTTCCGCTAACCTCGCGGAAAACTTCTCCACCAAACTGTCCGAAACACTGTCCATAGATCACAGCCTCCGGCTAATTGATTACACCGCGCAATATGAATTTTAACTAATTCTTTTATGTACTCCTTACGCTTTTCAAGAAATTCTGAAAAGTCTCCTTGATTAAATTGATCCGCTTTGTCGTTATATGAAACATATTCGGCATTCCTTGGAAGCAACCGGTACTCGGGTAATAACACGCACGAGGTCACGTCCGCTAATAAAACTTGGGAGCACGCATCGTTCCTTTCGGTATACACGAAGCGATCCGCCTTGACCCGCCGCGATTTTCGAAAACAACCGCGTGCCGAAACGCCGAGGGACTGTCGTTACATTTTTCTTTCACCTGCCTACACCTGCGGCGCGCTAAAATTGCGCAATTACGTGCTCGCACACACACACTACGCGCCATCCTTGAGCATTTGCCTAACGGCCGGTAAGAGAATCTCGGACAAACCTCAATCTGATCTGCCTTATTATATCTCTTTCAATTGATTCTTTCAAGTTGGATTTTTGAACATATTTTTTGAACACAACTTCTCCACGTGTCTTTACTCTACATTCTTTATATTTTGATACATAATTTGTGCGAAGCAACCTAGCTAATAACTAGACCGATTTTACTATTACTTTATCTTCCACCTGTTAAATCTGTTAAGAAAGAAAACGAATTTTTAATTCACTCCTATTCGTTGCAATTTAGGTAGAACATTTTTATTTTGCATGAAGATCCGCTGTCTACTAATAACCAACAGAAGGCTGCCGGATTTTATGCATTTATGACACGAATGAGTAGTTGTAATTTAAAATTCAACCTGTAACATATTAAGAAAGAGAATAAATGTTCATTTCATTCCAGTTTGAGTTGCAATTTAGGTAGAGAGTTAGCTGTCTGCTAATAATCATGCAACCGAAGACTGTCAAAAATATTTTGATAAAATTGAATGGAGGAGACCGCACTGAAGCATGATGGAGTATGACGCGCCTCGGGTATCGAAATTCGTGGAGGAGGATCGGAAAAATCGTGGTTTCCGATGGCAACGGAAGTTGGCGATGGCGGTGTTGGGAAGCCGAAGAGGAAGCAAGATCCTCGAAGGATGCGGCGAGGGCCAAGGGATCGGGCGTGGAGCGATAAGAAGGCACCCGCAGGTGTAATTATGATTACCGCAGTGCGGAGAAAGACGGAGTATTGCGGGGCTCGTATGGCAGCCGTGGGATCGTGGGAAATAGGAATCCTCGAACGGCACTTTCGCGTCTCCGGCTCGAACCTGCCAGCCGGCGTCGACCACCAACAACGCTGTTTTCCGATTGTTGGTCCCCTGACGTTTCCAGCCGCGGCTTCCTCGTACCACGGTCGACGCGCGAGCATATCCTCGCCCGTCCTCGATAATCAAATACTTCCAGAATTCCTCCGCTCTGTCTTCCCATCCATCCCTTTCCTCATCCACTATCCCACTCATCCCATCCTAAATAAAGCGCCACGCTCTGGAAATGCATCTCTGCGAGTTCGTTAAACCCATTGCACTCTCGAGTGGCCAGTACCATCATTCACAATATTGTTTACATTATTTTAAATATGTCGGTAACCAATCGATTATTACACATTGAAGTATTGTATGAGGTATAACTAGACTGCGGTTTCATGCATTCATGACAAAAATGGGTACGTCTAATTTAAAGAAGTGGACATGTTGAAAATGTTTAAGGACGTCGATGTAGTAGTTTCAGCTTAACAGGATCATTAAAAGAAGAATACAATTTTTATTTGGCTCCTGTGTCCTGCAATCGATGCAAACATTCTTTATTTTGCATAAAGATCCGCGGTCTGCTCGTAATAATTTCATATCCATAAAATGAAGAAAATCATACACGGAATTATGGTTTATTATTCTAGATGGAATTATTCTAGGTCCGACAAAATGTTTCAATTTCGAGTTAAAATAGCTCCGACTGCAAAAGGGTTAACACTAAACATACCTCTGTCGGTCAAATGACCGGTTTTATATTTTTCATCTTACAATTATTGAAATTACGAAGTTGTACAAGCACATATTGTAATAAAAATTGTCTTTTTTGCAAGCTAAAATATTTTAATTCTATTTAGTGCTCGGTAGATTTAGTGTTGATCTCCCCTCTGTGTATGCGGTGGAAATGCACCCCAGACTAATGAAACCGGAATTGAAAATGTTCAAAAATTTTCTAGGAATTTGATATGTTCAAAATTTTCAAGTATCGTATACACTTATCTCCTAAAAATCAATAAAATCTCACAAATACCTATAGGGTTCCAATTACACACCTGTACAGGTTAACATTAGAATTGTTATTGCGGAGATCTTCAGGCAAAATAAAAATTGTCTGCGTGGAACAAGATGAAAATAATATATAGGGACATTTTTTAAGCAAAGGGGCTTTCCGCTATCATTTTTGGAGCAGAGAGAAGTTCCTTCGCCACTTTTCGAGCAAAGAGAACTTCCTCTACCATTTTCGGAAGGCTCACGATCTCTACAAACCCGTCGCCTCAGAAAAGAAAATTTCCAGGCAAAATCCGCGAGCGTCACGCAGGAGGAAGGGGTGAAGTGTCGACCTGGCAGGTGCAGTTTTCAATTTCCAATGGTCAGAAGCCGGACGTCTCGAGGCAATCGTTCCGAAAGGACGGATAACGAGAAAACCATGATGCCTGGCGTGTCTCTCGGTAAGAATCGTGGCGAAAAAAGAGTCGAGCGTTGGATAATAGGCTTCGGGGGTGGGTGTCGGCGGTTCGCCTCTCGGTCGGAGCAGTTAACAGCCGAGTTTTTCCAGCATGGAGCCCATGGGTCCCAGCCACGGCACCCCGAGGCCTCGTTCCGACCTATGCTTTATACGCGTGACCCACCCCGAGAGCAGTTTCTCTCCTCTCTCGCGCAGCTCGCAGCTTCGCACATACGCCCGACGGACGCCACACGAGAGAGCCTTAGCGAAACGCTCTTGCGAACCCGGGGCTTGACGAATGGCCCGAATTCGGCCCGGAGAATACCTACGCGTTCTCTCTCCTACGGCCATAAATCGAACACACCGAGGACCGCGAGAGGACCGGGGCGGCGGCTGTGCAACGCCGATGAAACCGGAGAGTGTAATCGAATGCGGGGGCGGGTTTCGCGAGGGTGCAACGTAATTGGCGACAGGGACGCTTCTCTTGATGTCCGAAGACACCGTTCTCGCAAACGTTTGGCCGGCGATCAAATTTATTAGCCCTTCGCACTCGCAGATATTTTAACTCGAAAATTAAACATTTCTATTTTCGTTCTCCATGATTTTTTAAATTTAATGGATATGAAATTGGTATAATACACGTTTAATAATGTAAACAATATTTTGTATAATGGTACAGCAATTTTTAGTGGTGGATCTTTATGCAAAATAAAAGTGAATTCTATCTGAATTGCAAGTTTCTATCTGAATTGCAAGTTTAAACCTTTGCAGTCGGAGCTATCTCAAGTTGAAAATTAAGCATTTCTTCCGACCTAGAATATCGACGTTCCCCATGATTTTTAAAATTTAATAGATAATGGTATAATACATGTTTAATCATGTAAACAATACTTTGAATAATAGTATAGCAATTTTTAGTGGTGGATCTTTATGCAAAATAAAAATCTTCTATCTGAATCGCAACAACCTGGAGTGAAATAGAAATTTATTTTTTTTTCTTAATATGTTTAACCCTTTGCAGTCGGAGCTATTTCAAGTTGAAAATAAACATTTCTTCCGACCTGGAATATTTTCGTTCTCCGTGATTTTTTAAATTTAATGGATATGAAATTGGTATAATACCTCATACAATACCTAAATGTTTAGTAATTGATTAGTAGACTGCGGATCTGTATGCAATTATGGCTCCTGAAGATTTTCAAAAGATGCTGGGATATAAAATACGACAGAATCTAGTGCGATTTTAATCTATTTCAGATCTAAAAAGGCTACTACCACGGAAAGTAAGATTCTATTTGATTAGATACCAATATGTTTATAATAATTCTATTGATTAGATACCAACATGTTTATAATAATTCTATTGATTAGATACCAACATGTTTAATACTGTAAACAACGTTTTGAACAATGGTACAGCAATTTTTAAAATGTTTCATTAAACGCACCGTGAAATAAATATTTAGTCAAACCGCGTATGAGATATTAATCGACGCACGAGTTGCACTCGAAACAATTTCTGCCAATTAGCAGGCGGTCGATCTCTCTCGCGGGCAACAGAGGATCTCGAGCCTAATCGATCGATCGGCGATCGTCGCAAAAATCCGAGCCGCCTGTTGCGTCGATCGCGCGACCACTCTGCAACATTGTAGCTCGCGTCGAGTTTCGAGTCGTCATTCGATCAGAAGGAACGTGTAAAGCTCGATCCACAGTGTCTATAAAATCAATACACTTTCCGACGTATGAAAATTGAATATCTGGGTCGGTCGTGAAGAAATTGAGGAGCTTACTCGTCGAACAATTTCCCGTACGACGCACGTCTCTATTTTCCACGGTGTTTCCGACGTGGACGATCTATCGATCGGTTGTGCAACGAGCTTAAGGGATCTCACGGCGTCTCTCGCCCGTTTTATTGTCCTTATTCCGAGCCGCAGCCCTTATCCATCATCTTCTCCTTCGATTACGATCCACGACATCGAGTCGAGAAGCCGGGGCCGGCTTTCGAGATCTCGAACATCGGCGCGAGCAACAGAAAACGAACGAGAGGAGCTGCGGCACAAGGAACAAGAGGAAATAAGCGGCGAGGAAACGGAGTGTAAGGAAACGCGAAAAATCGAGTGTTAGGAGCCGTTGTCCGGCTTACGTCACCCTGGGCAGCGGCAGCGGAGGACTTCAGGAGATTATGCGACTGCAGGAGGGCAGTGGCCAGACTCTGTCAAGTCGTCAACTTCGACGGACATTTGGAAATGTTGAAATAAAACAGTTCTGGAGAAAGCTCCACGTCCAAGAATTGCTGCGGTGTCGTATCTGCTGTTACAATGTAATGTATAATAGTAATATCATATCCTAGAACAAGAAACATTAAATAATCCGGCAGTCTGAACCTACAAGTTTAATCTTCATCTTTTGTTTCCCATTTCATTTCCTTCGAGGATTTTATTGTTCCCAAATGAAGGAGAAAGAATGAAATTTTTTCCATCGGGTGCTTCCTTTTCGTTTGGATGCTCGGAGAGATATTGAGGAGATCGAGAACCGAGGCAACATTGTGCAAGCTGCAAACCGAAATTAGAAGTGTGGAGAGCTCCAGGAGGAAGAGGCGACGTGGAACGATACGTACGCAGACTTTTAATAACGCGTGCATCCTCTTTTTACCGGCACAAGGTGTCCGTTAGCGGTTTACGAGCGGATAATTATAGGACCGCTCGGCTGTATCCCAGCAAACGCTACTCTTATCCCTTTCGCGCCCCTTTTCTGCGGATTTCGGAACGCTGCGCTCCACAGGCTCCGTTTCCATTCCGTGTGAGACGCGGTTGTTGCACGCGCATTTGTTCTGGCTTCATTAACAACGTAGAAGAAAGAATAGCCGACTTCTGTAAATCGTATAAATTCTCGAAACTGAAGAGAGAGTAAAGAGGGACTAAAGAGGGACTAAAGAGGGACTAAAGAGGGACTAAAGGGATCTCAGCACCGGAAGCATCTCCGTCGGAGGATCTCGGCGAAGGGATCTCAGGGCTGGTAAGAGAGAAGCAATCCTATAACGCGAATTCAATTAAGTGCAAGCGGTTCTCTGCGGTCGACGCGTGGGCACACGCGAGTCGATTATCGCTCGGTACGCAGGCATGCACACGCTATTGCACACTATCGCACACGGAGCCACATGTGCAGCGACCGCATCGTAGGATGCGCAAGCACTAAGCACCATTCCCCGGCTCCTTTTTCTCCTCGCGCTGTTCGCTGGTTCGCTCTTGGCATCGCGACGCGACGGCGAAACGGCAAATTGCTTCGATCCTTGTCTCAACTGCCCTCAAACCGCAATCGCTTAAGACCCGGACAATTAAACGGCGCGCGCCGCCGTTTCCTCTCCCGGGATGCGGCCGAGCTGTTGCCGATCCTTGCCACCATCCCAGGAACCTGCCAGGACCTGGACCTCACCATTTGCATCCCTCATACCGTGCAAAAATCTACCGCGAAGCCAGCTACACAGCACAACGTGCGCCTCGGAATATTTGCAATGTGGGCAGTTTTCTAATTTTCGCTGAACTTAAGGAACCCGCAAGGAGATATTTATATTAAACGAAATGAATGACGTTTTCACAGGCTGTTCTCGCAGGAAGAATGATTGAATTGATTTTTATTCTATACTGTTTGGTCGACCGAAGAATTTTGAATGTTTAAGGGATTAACGTTTGACGGAGGACTTTTATCGCGTGCCCATAACTATGAAAATGGACCGAGTCATATATTTCTTATTTCGAGATGTATTTAAAGGAAAAGGATAAAAATGTAGGATAAGATACGTCAGTTAAGAAATAACTCAATAACACAACAAGAAAAATATAATGTTTCAAACTCAACGTCAAATACAATCAAACAAGCGCGCTGAATTAATGAAATCTCCGTCTGAGAAACGTCTTTTTCATTCAACCGTCACATTCCAAATCGCAATTGATAAACAAAACGAAAACCGCAATCAATAAATAACAGTAACGACGTCGTCTCGTTACTGTTGCTAATATCAAATATTCAGGGGAGTTCACAACGGCATCACCACCCTACATTAACAGTGTTGAATGAATTCCATATAATGTTGAAATTACAGGCACTATCTAACAATATCGAAAAAATGACATTGAATTAATTTAGCTTAAAATAATGTGAAGTGAAATAACTGATGAACTCACTAACTTATTTAGACTGCGGATCTTTATGCATTTATAGCAAAATTAAGTAGATGAAATTCAAAATTGTGGGAAATTGTTTTAAATTGAAGATGTCAATATATGATTTCTCCTCTATTAAGATCATTAAGGTCAGAAATAACATTCAATTTAGTTTCTATTCCTTGCAATCGATGCAGACAATTTTTATTTTGCATAAAGATCCGCAGTCTACTAATTAGCGTTCAAGGAGCGGCTGTACCATTTTTTTTCGTTTCTCTACGAAAACTTTTACAAAATGTCGTAAAACTTCTTCTAAATGGTAAAAAATTGGCTTCAATTTTCCCTTGAGAAAAGGAAACGGCTTTCCGAACGATGTAATGGAATATACGTTCTCGTCTTTCCCAAAAAGAGAAGTGACTCTGTGAGGAAACTGGACCGATTCGCGGGTAATGCGGAGCAGGTTTCTCGGGAAGTTTACGCGCGTCGTATGGGAAGAGAATAATTGCTCGGAGGATCGCGGAGCCGCGGAAGATGAGGAACGGTTATTTCGCCGGCGGTTTCTAGCCGGGCCGGTTAAGTCCGGTGTCCTCCGCAGAGAACTGCTTCCGGAACAGGGTATACCAGCGAGCGAACCAGAATTCGGAATTCCGTGGCGGAGTCATTGAAGGCGACTCGCGTGATCCTGCACGGCCCGGCGAGAGACGCATGTCGCGGCAAGTGAAATACAAAACGGAGCCGTGGAGAGCCGCGGAGAGACGTACCGCGTACAGGAATCTCCTGTGCGATAAAATCTGCCGACCTACACCTCGCCTCCAGAACGAGAAGGACGTGGCTGTACCTGAAGCTGAAGCCGAAGGGAACAGAACCGGGATCCAGCGGCGATCCGCCTTGATCCTTCATTATTGAAACAAATAGATATTCTTCTCTTCTCTCCTCTGTCTCTCTCATTCGCGACCAGCTGCTCCTGATTGCTGGCATCGATCGGACATCATCGATAACGGATTAAATTAGCGATCGGAGATCGTGGATCTAGCCAAACGCCTTGGATCTTCGTTCCTTCTAGCAGTTACCAAGCTGCTTCTTCTTGCTGATGCGATTCTACAATGTTCTCGGTGGACAGCGCAATGGCAATGATGATTTGAAGATCCAGATTGCAGATATTAAGAGGATTTAGAGCCTTTAATATGACGACCGGTTCGGACTGGAAAATGTGGATACGCCGGAGGAAGTTCTGAAGTTTTTGCGGCTTTCGAGGATTTTAATGCGGTGACCATTTGTTTAAGGATCGCGAGAGAATCCTTCTCTTAACTTCTGCAGGATCGAGACGCGATGTTAATATGCTGGAGGAAACTTCTCGGAGATTCTTTTGCTAATAAATTGGCCACTCGTGGGAGGACCTTCTGAAGAAATCAAGGAAGATAAAGAATACGGGTATTAAATGCTGCGAGGGAGATCCTCGGAGATTTTTGTGGTTTCGAAGTCGTTAGGCTATTCGTTCAAGCAACAGAAGAACGTTTCAGTTATATGTCAGGATAGAATGGATTATCTTTAGTAATTTCTCCAGGAATTATTCGTTCGAAGAACATCGTGGAGCAACTTCTGAATATCCGAGACATCGGGAAATCCGCTGGAGGACTACCCAAAAGCCAGTGTCAAGCAGAACAGATTGAAACATCAAGAAGCAGGATGAATCGCGCAAGGTTCCACCTTCTCCTCTCTCTCTCTCTCTCTCTCTCTCTCTCTCTCTCTCTCTCTCTTTCTCTCTCTCTCTTTCTCTCTCTCTCTCCGATGAGAAGATCAGAGGAACGACCGACTTCCTAATTTCCAACGGAAAGCTGGAACGAGCGAATTACCCGGGAGTTCCACACACACGGTTCTCCTGAGTCATCCAATTGAGCATGATTTAGCCGGTGAAAGACACGCCGGTAATTGGGCTCAGCGTTCAGAGGGCTCTCGGCTCCTCTCTGAGACGATCGAACGCCCGGTTCGAGAACAGACGCACACGATCAATCGCTACAATGTTGCTCTCATGCACTCGACGTTGCATGATGGACGCGCAAGCATTACGAGTCCCTCTCTCTCTTTCTCCCCCCTCAACGTCGAGCAAAAACCCTGTCGATCGTCCTCTTCGATTTTCAATTCATCCGGTCGGATCTAACGCGAATCTTGCTCCAGCGTTTTCTTCGGTTGAAACCTTGCGATCCTTGTCAATCGTAAATCGGTAGCTCGTAGATCGGTAGCTGCGCAAAAGATGCTACCAGGATTTACTATAATGATTTTTTGATTTTGACTACTTTCAGCATCGATCCTGTTTTACAGACGCGTTTAAAGAAAAGGAAAATTTGTAAACACACGAATTTTCTCGTAGCTCGTGAAAAATATTCTAGAGTTTACAGAGGAAAGTTGTGCAGCCCACAGAAAGTATTTTGAAGTTTGGAGAAAATATTGTAGCCGATAAAAAATATTTTTGGGCCTACAGAAAATGGAGGCTGGAGTAGTAGAGTGATGAGAATAAAGGAAGCCAGAGATTGTTACTACAATTTTCTTGTAGCTCACAAAAGATATTCTGAAGCCTATAGCGAAAGTTTTGTAGTCCACAGAAAGTATTTTGAAACTGGGAGAAAATATATTGTGGCCTATAAAAAATATTTTGGAGCCTGATGAGAGCAGAGTAAAGGAAGATGGAGATTGTAGCTACGGTTTGCAAGTACTATGACGTGATCGTGACACGGCGAATTTTATCGAGAAGGAGGCAGGACGAAGCGTAGCGTGTATTGTAAAATTCGAGAGTACCTCTGGAATATATGGCCACGGGGACACGACAGTTTCGAATTAAAATTCCACGGAGTTAATGCCCGGTGTATTGCCAGCCGTTTAACCAGCGAGTCGTATAGGTGCAGCATAACTCGTCCCCTCACTCTGCATAGCGTTAGGTATATCCCTTTACTGTTATCGCGAAAGAAAACCGCAAATCTCACCTCAACGGCAATCCTTTCTCTCCGCGAAGAGAATTGCAAACTGTGGGACAATGTCCTTCCCCCTCTCCATCTCTCTCTCTCTCTCTTTTCCTTTTTCCTTCTTTATCCGAGGAGTCTCTCCCTCCGGCGAACGTACTTCCGTACGATTACGCTACCGTGCAATTTTTCATCCGACGATTTACCCGTTTTCTCCTCTTTTACTCGATGCGTCACACAGGCAGAAAGAGAATTTTTCAGGAACTCTCAAGCAGATTAAGAAGCCCGTGAAAGAATATTTTGCAATGTTGCTGCGTTTTAAAGATCAGAACCGATAATCCTGGTTCACGGTTTTCAGTCGAGGCAAACGCGATTAAGCATTTTCGAGGAGTCTCTCAAGAAGGTTTTAATTCTGCATTTTAATTTCCATCCTATCCTGTTAATCTAGGCTTTGAGACTGTTCTAATCGATTTATAAAAATGAAGAAGGCATTTTATTTTCGTAGAAACAGTAACCTTCCGCGAATGTGGTGACGAGTATTGTACAAAATCGTTGAAAGATCACGCTGGTAGAATCGAGTGCACCCGCCGCGCCGTGGTCGCAGCTTATTTAAATGTTCAAGAAACTGTATTTTTAGACGGAGAAGATGCAATTTCTGTAGACAAATCTAAATCGACCCAAATCGTGGAGAGACTTAATTTTCCACTAATGGAAAACCCGAGGTAAAGTAGAACGAGATTGCATTCAATATTGACCAGTCCTCGAGTATTTTTACTAGCTCCATTTAGCAATTAAGAGTAACAATAGATGGAAAGAGGATAAAAGTCAATCTTACTTCTATGGGAGAAGATAC
This sequence comes from Lasioglossum marginatum, assembly GCA_028455795.1. Lineage (NCBI taxonomy): Eukaryota > Metazoa > Arthropoda > Insecta > Hymenoptera > Halictidae > Lasioglossum > Lasioglossum marginatum. The sequence continues at coordinate 4,316,803 of CM052262.1, forward strand.
TAACACGCTTTTTGGAAGGAATCCATCTCAGGCCCGATCTATGGATCGTCTCGTTTAAAAAGCTGACTCGTGGAGCATCCACGCTAGACACAGCGGCTGTAGGAATGCCACGTGTAACCTCTGTCACGTGGGCTACCGTTGGGGCCAGCCTGGTCTGTATAAATAAAGCCGTGTCCAATTAGTATTTGGGCACTGGTGACCGGTCAGATAAAATCATTGTGATCACCGGGAAGGATCGTCTTCCGCGTGGTCCTCCGATCGCTCGATCCTCTGGATCCATTAGATGCGCTGACTCCTCGCATTCCCCTCGTTTCACCGCCCCATGAAAACTTCGATCGAGTCGATTAATTCTCTGAGTTTGCTCTGCAATTCTCCTCCACGTTGCGTTCTCAATTCTCTGTCTCCGGTCTCTATTGAGTTGTTAATTCTCTGCCCCCGGTCTCTATTGAGTTGTTAATTCTCCGCCCACACGCTTTATTGAGTAGTTAATCACCTGCCCCCGGTCTCTATTGAGTTGTTAATTCTCTGCCCCCACTCTCAATTGAGTTGTTAATTCTTTGCCCCCGCTCTCAATTGAGTTGTTAATTCTTTGTCCCCGCTCTCTATTGAGTTGTTAATTCTCTGCCCACACCCTTTATTGAGTAGTTAATTATCTGCCCCGCTCTCTATTGAGTTGTTAATTCTTTGTCCCCGCTCTCTATTGAGTTGTTAATTCTCTGCCTCCGCTCTCTATTGAGTTGTTAATTCTCCGCCCACACCCTTTATTGAGTAGTTAATTATCTGCTCCCGGTCTCTATTGAGTTGTTAATTCTCTGCCCACACCCTTTATTGAGTAGTTAATTATCTACCCCCGCTCTCTATTGAGTTGTTAATTCTGTGCCCCTGCTCTCTATATATTGAGTTGAGTGAATGATCTGTCCTAGATCTCTATTGAGTTTTGTTAACTCCCTTTGAGTTTTTGATTTCCTGATGTTTCTTTCTATGAAGTGCTGAATTTTCTGTCCCCGTTCTCTATCGACTTCTTAATTTCTTGCCCCCGTTCTGTATTAAGTTTTTAATTTTCTGTCCCTGCTCTCCATTTAATTTCCTGCTGGAAGGATCCACGACATATAAGATCGCGAATGATGCATTCACGCGTGGAATCCAGTTACAGCAGTCTAACTTTACCCACATCCGCGGGTCCAGCGAATAGGGGACGGTCTTTAAAATTTTCGGTATTTAAAATTTTCCTCGTCAACGCCGGTGTCACTCTTCATTAAGTCGAACGAAGTCTCGTCAGAGACGTATGAATCTTTCATCGGAACATCCCGTTTATTCCGTGCGTTTCGCGGACCATCTTGAAAATGGGTCGCACACCCCGAGACATCTATTTCTAATCCGATAACGAGTATTTTCGATCTTCCGCCACGACTGGTCACTAGCCGAAGGCGTCATCGATCCTTATAGAAACAACTGTCTCCTGTTATCAATTATTTCTCGCGATAATACAACAGCTATATCAAATCTCGATGAAACCCATCGGCATATGAACTCGCTAAATCCATCTGCACACCGACCAGAATAATCAGTACGATAGGAATTCTTAACCCATGCTCGATCAGGTAGCTAAAATCTAAATTATAGATTCAAATTATTCGTTTTTTAAATTTGTGATATACAAAAATCATTTAACCCCCTGCCGTATTTTAACTCGATAGACTCGTCATGAAGATTTGAACAAACTCTAACAAATGTGAATGTTACGCGTTTCTTTTCAGATGAAATAAAACTTCACACAGAAGGAGCCATACAGAAATCTAACTTCTAATCACCGTAACTGCAAAGAAAATGGTACGGCAAGGGGATAACTACACTTGGAAATTTGTGATATTCAGAAATTATTCAATTACACTTGGAAATTTGTATAACGGAGTTTATTCACAAAATATTTTGGGCTACAGAAGATTGGGAAACAATGAGCTAAGTAGATTCCTATGGTGACGTATGGTGTCAGTGTGATCCAGACGGATGCAGCGTGAAGACACAGAGCAATTCGGGTAGGTTTCCATCGTCTTGGATCGCGAAACCAGGGCCCGAATCATCGTCTTGGATCAAAAAACTGGGGCAAGGTTGGCCCAGCGGTGTCTGTACGAGGCGAGAATGCAGAAGATGGCGTGCTTAACATGCGCAACGCAACAGAACCTGAGAGAAATCGCCCTCGAGTTTAGCATAATCTCCAGAGATAAAAGATCGGCGCTTTGCGATCCTTTCTGGGGCTGATTCGGCCGTCGAAATCGAAGCGGAATGCTCGAAACCGGCCGTCATTGAGGCTACATAAGAAAAAAGTCTACAATCTTCATTGATTCAGCTAAAATAGACGCAAAGTAATTTTTGTGATAAAATTGCAGATTTATTTTGAATCGCCTGTTGTCGATGGAAAAATGGATTTTGGTTCATTCGACCGGAAGAGAAGCACTCATGGAGATGTTGGTAGAGATCGATCAGCGATCGAGGCTCCCCGGACCGTGAAACGGGAGTAATGGTCATGGATTATTGTCCGCGCACGGAATTTCCGAGTCTCGAAGCACCCCAACGCCCTACGAAAACAATAATCCCGGGTAATGATGATTACCGAGCACTCAGCCCCGCCCGGATTAATTTAGCCCATTTGCATTCGTAAGCGAGCTGCCGAGCGGATAGTATTACCTTGTCGCGATCGCCGGCAGCGTATGCACAGCCTGCTCGCTCGAAATATCGGTAGTATCGTGTTTGATGGACGTCCTTTGATAAACGGCCCATCCCGAAAACACACAGCCCCGGGAAAATTCGCCGGGAACTCGACACGCGGTTCAAGAAAGCCAAAAACACCCGCAAACAAAAATTCAGAATCACAACCTAACCGAAACGGTGAGAGAAAAAATGTATTTTTGAAAAAAAACTACGGAAAAATATCGTTTCACTGAAAAATTCATTTTCGAACCTTTCACCTCCTGTTCCCAAAAAGAGAATTCAATGTGGACCGATTTTTATCTTTTCTTTTCCTTACACCCTAACCGAAATTGTGAGAAAAAATTTATTTTTAGAAAAACAGCCACGGAGAAATGTTATTTCACTGAAAAATTAATTTCTGAACCCTTCACAAAAGAGTATTCCATGTGGATCGATTTTTAAACAGACAAATAATCGATCGAGAAAGGATTGGTTTCTTTTCTCCCTTGCTAAAAGTGAAGATAGCGTTGTTGGTGATCGTGGAATTGATTTTTCGGGCGTCGTGGCTCAATTTTCGAGTGAGAAAGGCCAATGGGGCGGGTCAAGGGGCGATGGGTTTCGGTTCTCTAGGCGACAAAAGATCGCCCGAGCTAAATTTCGGTATAGAACGAAAGAAAGTTGGGTGAGTAATCGGATGTAAATGGGTCAACAGCTCGATGCGGCATCGCGGCCGACGCGCGCGAGTTCGAAACGCCGTTCATTAAGCGTTTGGGCCGCTTTCCAATTCGAGATACGATGAGAACACGGCCGGCTGCTCTGAGTCAACCGGCTCGAATCATCTTCGGAGTTCTTTTGCCCGTCGAAATTGGCATTCGAGGCTCGCCACCCTTGCGCGATCCTTCTCGGGAGCTTTGACGCGCGGGGATCCGTCAGCTCGGGCCATAGATCATCTTTGATCCACGTACACTTGGCATCCGATGGACTCAACTACACACCGCGCGAATCGAAACATGTGCATTGAAAACCGATTCGAAATCATACAGAATTCATTATTTCTTTGTATATATTGTAGTTTCCAGGATTTCAGGAGAAATATAGTATCGACCCTAACTTTGGGGATCTAACGTTCAAGTATCTGGTATAAATGTTGTCTTATAAAAATGGCAACACTAAAAATCAATTTGTATAACTCCAATGTAATCGACCACGCAAGATTGATAAAAATCCGATCGACTGAGAGCAAAGGAACCGACGGAATTACTTAAGCGAGAGACCGATCGCAACTGCAATCCGCATTAAAACTACTGAGCCAGCAGAATCGAGAGTTCCCTTTCCGCGTCATCGAGGATGCATAATGTATGTTACAGAACCATGAATGACCCACCGCCACGATGAAAAACATTAATGGATCGTGACCCTGCGGCTGCCCTCGGAAATCGCTTCTTCTCCCGTTTCGGAGCCTTCGGAGTCCGACATGATGATCGCAACGTCGTCGCTCATTTGCTACATTAGATTCATTAATTTGAAACTCCATCAAAACTCAACTCCTTGCTTTCAAATCCTGATTCGATTTCTTGAATATTGAGTGCGTTTATCTGTGAAATCGGGTTCCCTGGCCAGCAAAATAATTATTCCAAACGATTTCTCGACTTCGCCACGATTATAATTCGCAGCGCGCTCATTCCAGAGATAAAATAAGGTAGGATAATTTAGCGGATAAATCGGCGAGTTAAGTGGCGGCACTTTCGGCTGTTGAGTCGGTCTCAAGTTCTTCAATTCCACCCCCCAAGATTCGTGTTCCTCGAAAAGGGGTGTGGAGGCTCGTTCGTGTGTACCAGTTGCCGCGGCTTCTTGCATGACGGGGGCGTTGTACTTCAACCCCCAGTGTCCCTACCCTCTCCCCTCTCTTTCTCTCTTCCTTTCTCGCATGGCACCCTCGGGAATCTAGACGAAAACTTTCGCCGGGCCGGCCGGAGGCGAGAGAAATTCTTACACGGCGCCCGGAAACTTTTGCCGGCGACGTACTTTGCCGGCCAGCGCGCGGCGATTCCGCGTTATCGCCCCCGTCTTTCGAGGGCTCTCTCCCCGTTATCGTCCACGCCATGGGAGAAGCCTGGAGAGACTCGTCAATGGAAACTGCAGGTCCAGCTCGGATCACCCACGGAGATTGAATCGTTCCGTGATCGCCGTCGAATCGCCGAGAATCACTCTTCACCCCTCGATCTGCGAACTGCAGCCTTTTTCTCGGAAGAATGGTGACCCTTAGGTGAATAGCTAATTCGGACATCGAGTACTCGATAGCTCAATTACAGAAGAGTCGGACCTCTATCTTGCAGCCTCTCTTTACGGCTTTTTTTAGTTCGGAATCAATTTCGCAGGGAGTCACTCTTCATCCCTTAAATTGCAGTCTTTTTCTTGGAAGGACGATGACCCTTAAGCGAATAGCTAATTCGGACATTGAGTACTCGATAGCTCAATTACCGAAGAGTCGGACCTCTATTCTGCAGCTATTTCTTTAGGGCTTTTTTTAGTTTTTACTTTCTTATTTCAGGAAATCACTCTCCATCTCCCTTCAACTACGGTCTTTTTCTTGGTGTGAGGTTTGCTTTGGAAACACTTACAACCCATGGCAACAATTACGAAATTCCAATGGGAGAACGCAGAGGAGTTCTCCATTGTCAATGAGTCAATGAATGGGTGGTGACCGAAATCGAGAGTGAAAAATCGATGACGACCATGACCGCCGAATCGCGATCCCGTAAATTTCGAAGGTGAGAACAGAAGGGGTTGCCAGGGAAAATTCTTCGAGCGGAGGAAGCTGCCTCAGCGCGTAAATAAGCGCGTTGGCTTGCGAGGGTGTGCGTGCTCTCGCGGCATTCACGCGAGAAAACTCCCTGGAGAAATAACCGGGTTGTATGTAATGTACGCCGAGGCAATGTAAGGGGGTGTAAAGGCGGCGGCGTGGTGTCGGAGGGGGTGGCGAGGCCGAAGAACGCGCCAGAAGGAGGAAGAACGAAGAAGAAGAACGAAGAAGAAGAACGAAGAAGAAGAACGAACAAAAAGAAGGAGGAAGAAGCCGCGGGTACACCTCGGCAGGTGCGAAACGCCATCGCACCTCCCCCGTCCACTATCCCCACGACATGTATTTATTATTTTATTAGCGCCGGGGGCGGAAGCTATGAAAGCGGAAACGCCGGGGGAACGGAACAAGACAAGGCGCCATGGGATGGATGTTAATTCGTTGCGCGAACACGGAATATTCGAGAAAAATATTCTACTTCCGATACGCGCAACCGATCTCTCGCTCTTCCCTCACTCTTAATTCGAACTCATTTATTTATTCATTACTACATTGCGGATTGTAAATGTTCCGATTCAAAACAGTAAAAATATTCCAAGAATTTAAAAATACTGCTGTACGATCTCTTCGATTTCTAGGAAGAATTCCTGCACTTGAAATTTAAGTTGAAATAGTTTAATCGAAGGGGTGGCGATCCCTGTTTGATTATAGGGGTGAGAAGCGGCTATCGATCGAGCACAGCGCCACGGAGAAACAGTGAACTGTAAGAAGACCGCGATTGCATCACCGGTCGGTAAATTAGAGAGCTGCCGGGTGAGATCAAAGAGGCGTTCGCGTCGAGAGGTAAAAGAGGATGTTTTCACCTCCGCTAAAAAAGAAATAGAACATTTTCGAACCGATGGAACAATATTATTATTACTTCGTTACTTCATATACGATCTCTGTAAATCGTGAAGTAATTAAGAATTTCGATGTTCCCACGAATCCACACCTCTATAGGAAACAGTTAAAAATTTCGACGCAGGAGCGCAACAAAAGTTCTTCGCCCAATCGACGTGCCCACGAATTCACCTACTAAATAAAAAATTCTACCGCAGACCAAAACATTTCCAAAACATTCGTCTTCCCGCTTCATCCTAAAATCGAAGGGTGACCGCAGAAGTGTATTCACCCCGCAGAGTTTGGAAAACTTATTAAACCGCGAGTCAGCTCTCCGAAACGCGATAATCTGCGCGGATAAGACACGTGACAGCGGCGCGTCGGACAGTGACGGAACTTTATTAAATAATAAGCGAATTAAACCGACAGCGGGACGGCTGGCGGACATTTAAAGTGCACGTCCGTGTCCGTCCGCGTTCTCCCTAATTATCGTCGAGTCCCGGTGATGCCGGTCGTCCACGACGTATCGTATCGTATGGTGTCGTGGACAAAATAATTTCGGCGCGGTGCGAACCACCGCACTTCTGTTTCTTTGTTTACGCTCGCCTCTGTCATTTTCACGCCGATCAACCCTTACACTCTAATTCCATTCCCACCCCTATCCCACAGACGAGCTTCCGGTTCGTCCCCCGGTTTTTCACCGTTCCGTCATACCACCTTTCTTTCTCCTCTCTGTTTCCACGAGCGATCGATGCCGGTTTGCACGCGCGATTGACACCGTTTTCACTTAACGTCAATTAGGCGAGCGGTAGATCCAACGACACCGACGATTCCGACGGAAGTCCCGAGGATCGACGTACCCCCGGAGATCTTTCCAGCTTCCGGCAGAGCCGTCTCGGGAAAAATGTTCGAGCCAGAAACGCGCGGAGAGATTTCGTTTTAACCCTCATCCGTCCCTCATTTCGCAAACTGAATCTGCCCCTCGGTGTCAAATTGGCACAGTGATAAACAAATCGATGAAATAATAATGTAAACAGTTAATTTTCGATGTTTTTTTTAGAGGTACCCGCCCACTCATGGTTTTTTTATTCTAATTTCATGAGTTAACATTCATATCTTAGGTTTTTCGGTTATATGTAGACAGCGGATTTTATGCATTTATAACAAAAATGAGTAGGTGTAATTTCGAACTGTAAACAGATTAGAAGAATTTAAATATACCGGTACATTATTTTAAATAAATTTCTATTTCACTCCGGGCAGGAAATGTTTACTTTGCATAAAGATCCGCTGTCTAGTTGTGTTTCGCGTTTAAAAAATCAAAACCACGAAATTTCGGACTTCACCTACAAACAACAGAAAAGTATAACTTATTTCGGGAAATAATAATTGTCAAATTGACACAAGGGACGGGCGAGGGTTGAAGGGCGAAGAGCTGGCGGCATCCATCTGGGACGCATTGTTTGCATGAAAACAGTGCGGTTCAGCAGAAAAATTCTCGGTCTCGAAATTAGTTAACGATTTATTTCCCGGTCATAAATGGATTCATTGCGCGTTTATTACGACTAGCTATGTCGGACAATTAACAGAGATATGAATTTTGTCCAGCTTTTTGCGATTCCGCTCCACTGTGCGACATTTCGAGGATGCTCTCTCACACCAACACAGATTCTTGGAGTCTGCGAATAATGTATGACCGAGCGTGAGACGCTCCATGGTGGCCAAAGATGGACTACAGTTAAATTTTCAACATGTCCACCGAGGCTGTTAGGATTTACTTAATCAAGGACGACGCTGACCGTCTTCCAGCGAGACCAGCGACATCTAACCCAGACCTGATCCCTTCCGGATGAATATCGCTGCATACGACACAATTATCAATATTCTTGAACAGAACTATTATTGTAAACTCGAGCAAATTCGACAGAAAAGATTGCGTAGCTCGAGGTAGAAGTGCCGCATAATTTCTTCAGTGTTCGTTAGATTTTCGGCGCACGCTGACGTATACGGTGTACATCGTTGTATACGACACAATTACGAATAAAATTCTTGAACAGAATTATTATTGTAAACTCGAGCAAATTCAATAGAAAAACATTGTGCATCTCGAAGTGGAAGTGTCGCATAATTTCTTCAGTGTTCGTCGGATTTTCGGCGCACGACATCTATCTCTGTGAAGTGGTGTATCTCCGCCGAAGACTGGTATGATGGTAAGACGTAATTAGTGCTCGCGAGAGTCCCAATTAAGGAGGAAAAGGAACGAGACAGAACACGATACGCTCTCCTGTTACGGTTACAGAGCCGGTTGCTGTCTGCGAGACTGGTGTACGCGGATGCCGATTAATCACGAGCGACTAACCCTTTGCCGCTTTGCGAAACCAACCCCGAAACCCCAATTGCAGGGTTTCCGCCAATCTGATCCCGAGATGTCCGACGATCGGGCACACGGGGTCCGGCGTAGATCTGGCTGCGTATAAACATCCGAAATGAATGAAATGAATTCCGAAAGAGAAAGAGAGAGAGAGAGAGAGAGAGAAGTGACTCGAGGGACAACAAGCCGCGGGGGTTGCTCGACCGTAGGGGAGGCTAAATTAAGAGCAGAAAGAAGGGAACAGCTTCGAGCGATCCCCGAACCCGAGAGAAACGAGCCGAACGCTCGTAATGCGAGGCGCTTAAAGTTGCAATGGGTCTCCCGAGTATAAAGAATGGTGGCCAAAGGGGGCACACAGAGAGGAAGAGGAGGACAGGATCGAGTGACTGACTGACTGAGACCGAAAAGATGCGACCCGCCTAAGAGATTGGGAGAGAGCACGACGAATCCGGCGCTTGTCCACTGGGAACGATGTCGATTCAAGGTGCCCTGCCATTTCCGACGATTTCTCAATCTCGTTCGACCATTCTTTAATTGCTGTGACACCTGCACAGCGAAACTCATCCCCTATCGGTCGACGCAAACCGTGCTACGATACAGAGAGGCGGCACCGTAAGGGGGCATCATAAACAGCGAAATCAAAATACGATTTGAACAGTTCAATAATTAAAAATCTTTACGCGAGACTTTTCCTAATTGGTCTGTGTTACTCCGATACTGATGCATACGATTTATCATTTATCGCAATTTTTTTTCTCGCCGAAAGACAATCTGACAGTGTGAAGCTATTATTTTTCTTTGTAACATACCACACGGCCGGTCCTAAAAGCTAAGGCAGATGAAAATTTCTGCTAATGAGATTACAGAGAATCTTGAATGCGGTACAGAATTTCCTGTCGAAACTGAAGTTAGAGCCACAAGGAAAAAGCGTCAATTTGACTATGAAGAAGCTGTCGATGAACTCTTGCCAGAGGAGAATAAATTTAAAATAAACCCTTTCACGCTTCTGGAAACTAGAAATTCCTATTTCACGTACACGTTTCCTTCAGTACGTATTTCGTGGAATTTCGAATTGCATCATACTGAGAATATCTACCGCACTGCTCGATGGGTGTTTCTATTCAGGCATGAGAAAGATAAAGATTTCCTAGCTTGATTCTCATTCTTACCGATGAACTCCTGACCGAGGTAGAGCACAATTAACAGCGTCCCAATGATCGCGACGCAGGGTATCGCGGTTGATTCTTAATGAATCTTACCGAACCCATTACATCCGAAGTACTATTTCACTGGCCGAAGGTACCGGCAGGGTAGGTGGCAGAGAACTTGAAGGGTTAATTAAGTGTTTGCTCGGTCGACAAGCGCCTCGTGTGCACTGGCAAAGTACAAACTGTTTCCACGTGCACACGCGTATCCTATTAAACCCACCAATCGTTCGTTCTCTCTCTCTCTCTCTCCCCCTTTACTCGTTCCATGATTTTCTTACCGCGGGTCTGCTGGTTTGTAACAAATTTTCAGCCTGTTAAACAAACCAGATCCCCTTTTGCCAGCCGAGGAATAATACCGCGCGGCGGTACCCGTGTACACGACTTTTAATTGAATTCTATTGATTTCCCTTATAATTAAATGGTGATTTATCCGCGGCCGGCTCAATAAACAAAATTTACACGGCACTGTCCGTTAATTAAAATTGTCAGATACAGTCCAAGTTAAGCAACATCGTTTATTATCATCGCGGCAATCCCCCACCTCCCGCCCTCTTGTCACCCCCTCCCCGAACCGACCACCGCAATTGCAAATTCGATAAAGCATTTCGATGTTCGTCTCTCGCCGAATATTCAATCTTTTCACCGTTGCGCCAGACGAGCCGCCATTAAAACGCATTTGACAAATAACAGCGGCCGGCCAAACCCCGGGCGGTCTTTGTTGCGACACCGAAATCCTCTGTGCTAATTACAAGAGACACCGGCTATATAGAAACTCGCCTCTCCTTTTGATAATTCCAGCAATATTGAATCCAATCATTTTTGTCGCCAATTCGAGAAATCTTTCGAGAATCTAAATTCTTCGAACACAAGGGCTGTAGGAAATCAAATTCGACAGAGGTCTGAGAATGTACAGGGTTGAGAATCCTACAAAATCTAGTACAATAGTACAACAACCTTCAGTTACTCGCACTCCATTTTCTACACAACTGTTTACTCCAACATAAATAATTTAAATTTTTATTCAACGAAATAACTACTTCGATGCGAAATAAATATTTCCTAGCGTAGACGGCACCTTTGTTTATACTTGAAACACTAAATTTAACCCTTAGCACTCGAGTAGTGTATTCTAAAAGTTTTTGTACCATTATTCAAAATATTGTTTACATTATTAAATATATTGGGAGCGGTGTTATATCAATTTCATATTCATACAAGAAAATTAGTATATTGTAAAATGGAGTTATTCTCGGTCGGAAGAAATGTTTTGAGATTGTAAGTACTACATGCAAGAAATTGAAAGTTAAGAAACACTGATACAAAGAATCGAGAAGAATCAGAAACCGATGGATTTGGGGGAAACAATGCCGAGGAAGAATTCTGTAATTAAGCGATCCGGATGAACAAAGGGCGTGTGGGTGGTAGCGGAAGTTGCAGCTGAAGGGAGACATTCGCATCTTCCCGGTGCGTCGGCCAGGGTGGTTAGCCCGCGGGCAAAGCCCAACCCTCTCGGTCTTATTCACGGGCCAGGGAACCAGCTCAACTTCCTCCTGCACAGCTCTAGAGCCGACACTGAAGCTGAATCCCTGTGTGTTGGTCGACGGTAATCGAATCACCGCGGCCGCATCACGGAATCCGCGGAAACTCGTTCGTCGTCCGGCCGCAATTTCGATTACGCTCTCGAGGAGCACGCTGTTTGCTCGGCCGGCAAACAGGCTCAGCTTGTCCTTCCGCCCTCGATCTACCCGATTAAAAATCTCCTCGGCTACAACCACTGTTGTTCACGTCGCTCGATATCTCGCCGCAACCACCGATTTCGGCGAACTAGGTTTTTCCGTTTCTCTGCCCGGGAAACTACCGTGGAATTTCCAAGAAATTCATCCCGTTTTCACCATTTCCACTTCCCAGCTATTCTCACTTCCAACATTTCTTTCCGATGAAAATATTTTCAACCTACAGCGACTAATATTCGGACACTCTTGAAAACTTCGTGACTTTAAACAAGCGAAAAATTAAAAAACATGCAGAAAAACAATTTGAGTTGAAATGCAACTTCTCGTATTTTCTCTACAATTCCGATGACCAATTACAATTTTTGAAAGAATTTCTTGTCACATCACGGAGTAAACTCTAATTGCTCTAACTTCTCAAAAATGTTCAAATCACGTAGATTCCAATATTAACTGTTTGAGGCACGCGATTTTAAAGAAAATAAAAACCCAAGTTACACAGAAGTTTTTTTTAAATATCAATATAACCAACTTTTCGAGGTGGGTTAAAATATATCCCACTGTGCGTGAAAAGCGAAGCAAAAGGTGGGACAGTTTTTAACCCACGTAACCCCAAAGATTTAAAAAGGTTATCGTATTATTTGATTTGATGATTTTTAAATTTTACAGAGTAAAAATGATTTATTAAGCACGAATATATTTATTCTTTCTTATGAAAGCATCTTTAGTGTGCTTGCATCATACAGCAAATAGTGAATTGACTTCTGTCCACTGCTGAAGAAGAGGCAGGACCTTTCCAGCACAATTACACGAACACTATCGCGAATTTTACAAACAGATTCGACACGTGCTGTTTGGCGTTCGCGGAACGACTGGATTGACCTTAGCTGTTGTCATTTGGGCGACGCATATTTTCCAGGTAAGATTATGGGTACAATACTCCCTCCCCTCGCGGTTAGCCTGTTGTCAACCTTTGAGGTGCGTCATGCATAAATCTCCTTCCTTCCCGTGAATCTTTATGCCGGCTTCTATTTTTATCAATTATTCTATGGAAACGTGAGTGAGAGAAAAATTTATTTCGACGATAAAAATGTTCCTTATTTCAAGAATATCTTTAAGGACAAAATAAAGAACAACATTTCAGGTGTCTTGAAACAATTTCGTCTGTATTAAAGCCAGTTCTAATTGGAGGCAAATTCACAGTTTAAAGGAGCGAGTTAATTGTTCTAGAAATTATACAAATTAAAACGAGGATGCATCGTGTATTTAAATACACGTGAGCGTTATTAACCCTTTGCACTCGGGACTATTTTAACTGGGACTATTTTAACTGGGACTATTTCTTCCGATCTAGAATATTTCCATTCCCTATGATTTTTGAAATTTTATGCATATGAAATTGGTATAATACCTCATACAATACCTAAATGTCTAGTAATTGATTAGATATCGATATATTTAATAATATAAACAATATTTTGAATAATGGTACTGCAATTTTTAGTGGTGCCTCAGAGCGGACAACCGAGTGCAAGTTAATACAACAAAAATGTTCTTTATTTAAAGGATCACTCAAAGGACAAAATGAAGAACAACATTTTCAGGTGTCTTGCAACCATGAAACAATTTGGTCTGTTAAAGCCAGTTCTAATTGGAAGCAGATTCGAGCGCCCGAAATGGACCGTGAATCCCATTGTTTAAAGGAGCGAGTTAATTAGTTGTCCAAGGGGTTCCGGGCTGTTTATCGGTTATTTAGGTTGTGTTCTTTCGGGAGGGAGGACGCAGGCTTTGCCAGGAAGGGCTCTAAACAGGATAAAATTTACGCGTTTCGAGGCGAGGACCAGAAGCAGGAACAGGAGCAGGACCAAAGCTCCCGTGGGGACGCGTGCGCATCCCCGGCACACGGACACCGCTGTCCTAGATCAATCAAACGAAATAGTTAATTGTGTCTGTGACAATATTCCTGTGTCTAGTAATGGACTTGGGAGATTGGTCGAGTAAAACCGAGTGAAACCGAACTGGGTCCTCTGTTACCCGGCCGGTAATCGAATTACGTAAGCGTATGTCGAATTCGTGGAAATTCGTGGCCGTGTAGGAGAGCGCCGAATATGCAGTCGATTCTGAAAGTGTCCCCGGGGTCCTATGGGAAGCCTGCCGAAAGACTGTTTCGATGCCTTCAATCCGGCTCGAATTAATCCCTGACCCTTTAAGTCAGTATCGTTGCTTCAAGCGCAATCCAATAATTATAATACATTGAGGGTTTAATGCATTTATTACAGCTGCGGTTTAACTCCTTGCCGTATTTCAACGAGTCCCGCTCATCATGAAGATTTTAAATAAAGTCTAATAAATATGAATGTTACGTCTTTCTTTCCAAATGAAACAACATTTGATTCGTTTGTAATCCATATAATGTTCCTCTTCTACGACATTTTTGGGGACAAAGACCTTTTAATCGCTGTAACTGTAAATAAAATGACACGGCGAGCTGTTAATACTGAAACAGATCTGGTTCCTGACGCTTGCAATCGACGATGAACATGTTTATTTTGCATAAAGATCCGCAACCTACTAATAAACATCGACTCGCTCATCGAATATTGAAGTATGTCGCTGTTAATGCTGGTTTCCCAGTCAGGAATCGTTAAAAATGTAAAGAAAATGGTGGTGCAAGGGGCGAACAACCGCGAGAGCTAGACAAGCCGAGTTCTAAATGAGCGGTCGGGGTCGATTGTTTTCCGTCGCTATAAATATCTCAGCGATAAATAATCGAATTATCTCCGTCGATTTACGAGTCGTCGAAGACCTCGAAATTTAATGAACGCGAATATCATTTGCTCCCGGTAGAATCAAGCGGAGACATCCATTATATACGCCGCGCGATCGAATTGCTCTACTTTCGGTCAATTATTCAGCGGCAAGTAAACAACGCGCGAAAATCAGCCGGGAGAGCTGGACTTTAATTCCGAAGCGACTAAACAATTTCGAAACTGCGCTTGAGACAGTTTTTCTGGAACTTTTGTCCGGGGAACTTTCACCTCTTATCTTTTCCGAATTAACGCAATTATGTCTAGTTGCTCGAGTTCGCTGATTAACAGATTCCGTAGTTTCGCGTTAATCGCGGTCATCGCGCGGTTTTACGAGAAATCGTCCGCAAACAGGGTCCAAATCTTAGATGTGGATGCACGAGGTTCTATCTCGCCCTCGGAGCCTGAAAAATTCACCCCCGCGTGTTTGCGGGCTTGGGGAGAAGCGTCGAGGCCGAGAAACAAGAAGGGAGGCGGCGCGGCGTGCGCTACCCTCTTTATCGCCGAGACTTCGCCGCTTATTAGGATCTTCGAGATTTTTATGGGTCACGGGACTGCCTAAGAGCACAGTCCTCCTCTCTCTCTCTCTTTCTCTCCCTGTGTATCGGAGCTCTTCGACCTCGGTTTTCGTGGTCTGTCGCCCGAGTTATCGCCCCGAGAACAAGAGAACGCGGCCCCACGGTTCGGGGAGGAAAACTTCTGATCAAAACTCACCGCTGTCGAGGCTGTTCTGGTTCTCTAGGTCCGGCCCTTGCACCGACGACGGCCTGCCGTCCTGGAGATAGTCTGCAAAAAGATCGTGCCCTTTCCATTAGAAAGAAAAAGACGAATTACGAATTTTCGCAATTCTTATTATTCATCGATTTTAACGTATTTTAGTTTTAACATACAATTTCTTTTCCATTTTGTATGCACTGGTCCGTAGTCTGCGAAACGATCGTGTCCATTTCATTGGAAAAAGGTAAATTACGAATTTGTGCAATTCTTATTGTTTGTCGATGTTAACATATTTCTTTCCGTTAGAAAGAGAAAAGGTAAATTACGAATTTGTGCAATTCTTATTGTTTGTCGATGTTAACATATTTCTTTCCGTTAGAAAGAGAAAAGATAAATTACGAATTTAGACAATTCTTATTGTTCGTCGATATTAACATACAATTTTTTTCTGTTCTGTATGCACTGGTTCAATAGTCTGCAAAAAGATAATACCCTTTTCATTAGAAAGAAAGAGGTAACAAATTTGTCCAATCTTATTGTTCGTCGTTTATATTTTATTTTTAACATATAATTTTTTTTCAGTTTTGTATGGAATGGCATCGAAGGGCAGATCGTTTCCGTCTCCTTCGATCAGTCCCTTCGAAATCCAGTGGCGTAACTCCGGCGCCGTTGGACCCTAATAGGGGTCAACATTGAAATTTCATGGGACTTGGTGCGATCGAGCGGAACGAAGTCGGGCCACGCGGGGGTACAAGAGCAAAAAGGGAGGGGGAAGGGGGCAGAGTTCGCGTTCTGGCATGGACACGGGCACGGGTATGGGCGCATACGACCCTTTTGCCACACGGATGCGTATAATACGAGAAAGGGGTGGAAAAGAGACGAGGTGATCCCATGGGAGCCATACCCCGGTGATATTGGCTCCCATAGCCCATTCCTGCGCATAGGAGACCGAACCACCTTGGGCCAACATCGAGGAAAACTGGCCAAAATTCAAATTTCCCACCGGACGTATGCGCAACTTTAAGCGTAACTTGCGCGAGACAACCACGGGCTCGCGCGACTGTGTTCGTGATCCAAGTTTTTCCGCATGTGTTCGTGTGCGATTATCGATAAACGGTCTCGGACAGGTCGGGAGTTCCACTGAATCGCTCATTTCACTGTTGGTTCGCCGAATAAACCTGTGGTTGCAAGGAAAAACACCGCATGTCGCAATTTCATAAAATCTCAATTTATGCATTAATTGAGCTGTATAATATAGAATTTACAAAATTCTAAAGGCTTACAAAATAATGCGATTTAACCGCTGTCCTATGTGAAAGTATGTGACTGGCGGTGTTCTTCCTGGCAACCACAGAAACAGTCGTTGCTCTATTACTTCGATCGAATGGAATTTTCGAGGACGCTAGTTGAAAGATTAAATTCAGTGACGAGGAATGTTAGAAATGACGGTATCGCGAAAGTCGATTCGCGAGGGTGGTTCATGCGACTCGGGTGTGCGGGTTAATTGTTTGTCCGAGCGCGCGAATAACTCATTGATAAGACGCGGGCGCATGAGACGGCGGAGACGTCGGGTGAATTACGGGCTAAGTAGTCGGGGCATGAAAAGCTGCGGCACTCAAGCTGCTGGAATTATCATCGCTCATAAGTCACCGGGTTGCGAACATTGCAGCGGGTGCAACGGGTGTGCAACGGGCGCAACAGCAACGCCCGGTGGTCGCAGAAACGCGCGCGCCCGCGCGGTTCGCGGTTTGAGAGAAGAGATAACTCGTATAAATAACCCGGAAGTCCGCGGTGTACAATAGTCTTTTTTTACGAGTATGACTTTTGGGAGTTCCAAGGCCGCGCTTGGGACACTGTTGGTAATCAGTTTCTCGTTGCTACCGAAATATACCAGGTGAACGAGCTTAAAAATAAAAAAAGATATAACGCGGGAGGCGAGCGTGTGCGCGCACGTACCGCGTCGCGCAATTTCAGGATCCGCCATTACGTCGGAATCAGATGTGTCCGTTGTATTGATCATAAAAATGGCAGCTTTTAACCCGCTGCCTTCGACTGCCCCTCCGTAGACACCAGAACCGATCAAATTTTTATGCAAAGATGCAAGGCGAATCGAAGAATTCTAAATTTAATCAAGCGATCCTCAAGATTCAGAGAAGAGAGGACGTTGAGTTAGGCCATAACGAGTGTTCATAGTAGATGTTCACTCTGTTCAATCGTCGACGAGTTTAGAAGATAACCAAGGAAATGAAAGAATTGTTGCGGCGAGAGCCGAGAGAAAGCAACCCTTCCCCCCGAAAACGTTTCCAACTCGATATCCAGCTAATCCAATCACTGCCGCGTTTCAACCCCTAAAAGAACGCTAACACACCCCTCGGCAGTCGGTAAAACCAACCCCGTGGCTCCCTAAATCCCATAAACAACCGGCTCAACCGCCTAGAGAAGCCAAAATTAACTGTTCCGATCATCAATCTTACGACAGCTGGCCTAGAATTACATCACAATTTAACAAGTACGGTTACACCCTTGGTTTCGTTTATCGACACACCTGCGAACTGCCAAAACACTTTTCTTGATCCTCCTTTAATCAGTTCACTTGCGGTGCACCAAGCTTAAAAATTATTTTCATTTTGCACCATACTTTGTAGCATCTCCCGAAAAATTCTTCAACCCTCAGACCTCGTTTAATTAATTTCTACGATGTCCACTTGCAATGCACCGAATTTAAAAATTATTTTTGCTCTACTACACTTTTCGAGCGTCTTTCAAAAAATTCTTCAACCCTCAAACCTCAAATTTAATTAGTTTCTACAATGTCCACTTGCAATGCACTGATCTTAAAAATTATTTTTACTCTACTACACTTTTCTAGCATCTCTGAAAAAATTCTTCAACCCTCATTTAATTAGTTTCTGCAATGTCCACTTGCAATGCAGCGAATTTAAAAATTATTTTTGCTCTACTACACTTTTCGAGCATCTTCCAAAAAATTCTTCAACCGCCAGACCTCATTTAATTAGTTTCTACAATGTCCACTTGCAATGCACCGACCTTACAAATTGTTTTCACTATATTACACTTTCTAGCATCTTTCAAAAAATTCTTCAACCCTCAGACCTTGTTTAATTAATTTCTACAATGTCCATTTGCAATGCACCGACCTCAAAAATTATTTTCACTCTACTACACTTCCTAGCATCTTCCAAAAAATTCTTCAACCTAATTCGAATTCTAATCTCCAAATCTTTGGTGTCTTCGGAAAAACTTTCGTGTCGAACCGTTGCATGTAGGAAGCTGTCGCCGCGAGTTTAGGCGAATATAGGTGGGATCCCGGCAATTCGAAAATTTGCCGGGTTACCCATTCGGGATTCAAATCGCGCGTACTCGTCGACAAGGGTTCGACTGTTCGGGGTCCTCGACGTCATTACGATTCTCGCCGGTGGGACACGCGCGCACTACGTATAGAAATTTCGACGGCACTCGAAGCTGTTGGGAACCGGTTTTGGTTTTGTATTAGCATGTAACTCCGGCAGGAGTTGAAGTTGCGATGGCTTGTGGGTGGCTGGGGCGAACGTAGGGAGGGTAATTACCTCCTTGGGGAGTGTGGCCCCCCTTCTCTCTCCCGCCGACCCGCCGCGGTGTAGCCGGGTATAGCCCCAGCACGGGTACAGAGGCTTCCCACTGCTCCCAGTGGTCCCGCGGGAGCACAACAGCGGCTCTCATCCCGCTGGTTCTCATTCGACCCAAATTGGATTCCCTGCTCTCGCGCGCGCGCGCCTCTACCGTCTCTTTCTCTCTTACCTTTCTCCTGCAATTTCTTTCGGGAGCTCAATTATGCAACGTCTCCGATATCACGACCGTCGCAGAATGTCGAAATTATGACGGGTCCTTCCTCTTCACCCGAATCCTTCGGTTCAATGACCATTCGCGAGGCTTGACCGATCCTTTCCGAGCACAGAATATTCTAAAACTTGAATACATTCAGAGTGGTACACGTTCTCTTGTATCTGTGGGTTTTTGATTAATACACTGTTGTCTGTAGATAGACTGCCAGTAAAATTTTTGTTATAGTCTGATCGATCCATTTTGATCAGAGAATGTTCGAAAAGTAACCACAATGTATTCAGGATGGTAGACATTGTCTTATTGCTGTGGGTTCTTAATTAATACACTGTTGATTGTAAGTACACTGCCAGTAGAAGTTCATCAGTTCATGTCTTCAGGATAACATAAATTTTGTTAGGGTTTTATCGATCCATTCTGAACAGGGAATGTTCTAAAAGTGACCTCAATGCATTCAGAATGATAGACATTTTCTTGTACCTGTAGGTTCTTGATTAATACATCGCTGACTGTAGGTAGACTGTCAGTACAAGTTCATCAGTTCATGTCTTCAGGGTAGCACAAAGTTACGGTCTGATCGATCCAGTCTGGACAGAGAATGTAAAAGTGATCACAATGCATTCAGGATGGTAGACAATTGTCTTATAGCTGTGAATTCTTGATTAATACGCTGCTGATTGTAGGTAAACTGCCAGTAGAAGAATCCATTCTGAACAGAGAATGTTCTAAAAGTGACCACAATGTATTCAGGATGGTAGACATTTTCTTATATAGCCATAGATTTTTAATTAATACACTGTTGATTGTAGAAAGACTGCCAGTAGAAGTTCATCAGTTCATGTCTTCAGGATAACATAAATTTTGCTAGGGTTTTATCGATCCATTCTGAACAGAGAATGTTCTAAAAGTGAGCACAATGTATTCAGAATGGTAGACATTGTCTTATATAGCCATAGGTTCTTAATTCATACACTGTTGATTGTAGATAGACTGCCAGTAGAAGTTCATCAGTTCATGTCTTCAGGATAACATACATTTTGTTAGGGTTTTATCGATCCATTCTGAACAGGGAATGTTCTAAAAGTGACCCCAATGCATTCAGAATGATAGACATTTTTGTAGCCATGGATTCTTGATTAATACGAGTACACTGCTGATCGTAGGTAAACTGCGAGTAGAAGTTCATCAGAGCATGTCTTCAGGATAACACAAAGTTACGGTCTGACCGATTCATTCTGAACAGAGAATGTTCTAAAAGTGACCACAATGTATTCAGGATGGTAGACATTGTCTTATATACAAATGTTCTTGATTAGTTGTCGATTGCACAGTACATTGTCGAGTATAACAAAGAAGATCGACGTTCCCCTAAACGATTTTTGGACGCGTCGAAGTTAAATTGAGTGGGATTCTCGATTCCTAATACGACAGGGAGGGTGTTGCAATGCATACGACAGTAAGACTAGCCATCTAGCGGGCCAGCATCGAGAAGCACACGCGAGTAAAATGTGATACGGTCTCCCGCGACTAGACCTTCTTGTTCCGTCATTATAAACTCGCTCTCCCGGCACCGCTATATTCCCCGCCTCATACCTAATACGATTGTACTCGAAGCGGTAAACTCGTGCAGCTGCAAATGCAACTGCGACCGGATGAAGCGCCCGCGGTTCCGAAGCCATCGCGGATGTACGCCGGATTAGTGTTTACACGCGGTGCCGCTGTCTGCTCGATCATCTGCAACGTGTCCGGCACAGAAAACCTCCCCCGTCTGCGTCGTGGCTTTCGATCGATCCGCAATAGCATTTCCCAAAATTAATACAACGTGTTTATCTCTCTCTTTCCACAGAAAATTTTCTTTAACGTGTCAATCGCTTTCCACAGAAAATTTCCAACATTCTTTTAGCAATGCTATTTGGGACATATTCGTGCTTATAATCATGAAAGTGGTGTGAGTTTTATAAAAATTACAAGACTGAATGTATTCTGATTTTTCACAATTTTTATAATAATACGTGCTCGAATAAGGCAATGTATTGAGCAATTTCTAATGGAAGCACATCTTTATAATTTCAATAATGAAAAACTAAAGAGTGTGAAAGCGGTCATTTGACCGGTCGTGGTACGGTTAGTGTTAACGCTCTAATTGAAGAAGCTAGCCTTCACCTTTCCTAAGTGGTGCAATTAAGACGAATCCGAAAGAAGGATGACCGGGCCGCAAAAATTTGAAAACTCGGTAGAGCTCTCTGTGGAAGCGGCGAAGTGCACTCTGCAGCAAGATAAGCGCAACAGAGCCGTAAAAAGCGGTTCAGCGGTGAACAAAAGACCGGGCAGAAGAAGGAAGGCAGAAAATAATTTTCCGTTTCAGACCAGTTCCGGAGCGGTTCCGTGGGGATCTTTGCGGGTCTGTATGACGGGTCGGTAGGACTAGTTGGTGTCCTGCGACTGTCAGGAGCAGCTACCGTTTCCGGTAGCCGGGTGCATCGTTGGTTGCAACGGGTATGGCAACTGTAATTCGCGGGGCAAACGAATGAGAAAGCTTCCTCGCAAGTTTCCTCGGCTTGGCTAATAACTCGAGGCCGGTTCTCTCAGCTCGGCTCGGCTCGGCTCGGCTCGGCACGTTGTCGAGGCGTTTTAGTTCTCCGCGCGGTAAAACTTGGTAACTCGAGGAGATAAAGGTAGTCAGTGTCCCGAGGCCATACTAACGATCCTCTCTTGGCTAGATCGCGCGCTCGTATCTTCACGGTCTCATCTTTTGCCGAGGCGATCTCGTCTTCCCGAGGTAAGTCAGCGGGAGAGCTTCGTCAGCCTTCCCTGGAAATTGTCTCGCGCCCCCAAGATTTCGCGTTTTTCTTTCGGAAAACACGCCCCCTCGCCGACACCGCACTCTCTCCTCGTGATTCGTGAATTTCGTCGTAATTTCCGGGCATTAACGCCGCAGGAAAATGGTCCGTCTTGCCGTCTTCCAGGGTACCACCTCTCTTTTACATTACTTTAATCGGTTTTCTTGATTGTGTGCCCCGTCCCGGACCCCCTCTTCGAAAAACCGAAGCTCCTTTGTCCGAGGAAATTGGATCCCCCCGCACACCTCGCGGCGAATTCTACCAGCCATCGTGGTCATTGCCTACGCCATAACGCCACCGATTCTCGCGAAATATTGTCCGTCCTCGCGTTCGCTCGATCTGATTGCGAGACGGTGAATTCTTCGTTAAGGCGGTAGACTCGTTTCTACGATTGCAAGGCTACGGGATAATGATGGCGTTTTTTTATAGTCGAAAGCGCTAGATAAATAAATGATCAATCTAGACCGCGATCGCTCTCAAAAGTCTTATTTTTACGTTTACAAGGCATAATTTGCATTATTAGTAGACTGCGGATTTCATGCACTTATAGTAAAAATGAATGAGATAAAAACAAAATTGCAAATATATTCGATGAATTAAAGAATGTTGTTCCATTATTTTCGACTTGTTGAGATTATTGAAAGATTAAATACGTTGTTATCTAGATACCATTCCTCACAACCGACTTAGAAAAATTTAATTTTGCACGAAAATCCGCGGTCTAATTATTAGGCAGCATGTAGCTGTTGCAACCTTATGAAAATAGCGCAAATTACGCTGCCGAATAACAACGCCTCGTAAACGTAAAAATAGAACTTCTGAGGGCGATCGCGGCCTAGATTGATCTTTTGACTACTGAAAAAGTCCCGTATCTGCATTATTGAGAAATGAGAAGGCGCATCCCGCACCCTCGCAATCCTGTAAACAGGAGTCCACCCTCGTAGCGGGGAAACTGTAGAACTAAACGACTGGAATTACTTGGCGGCTTGGAAAGATAATGGTAGAACCGTCTGTTGTATCTGGTGTAGCTCATTTTCAGGAAGCATTGCAGGAAATCGAACGTATTCATTTATTTCTGGACATGTTGGATAAAAATCTGATTGAATCGATGATTGAAGAAACACTTCGAATTTCATCAATCATTGTCGGTCATTTGCGCGACGCTGTTTAGCTGATTACTATGTCGAAGGATCCCGCGCGATTCGCGGGACTCGTTCGATGTGGAGGTGGTTAATATGTTAATCCAATTAGGAAACAAATCCACGGACGCCCGTTTCACACGAAAATCAATTAGACGATGACGTCGAATGGGCTGGAGAGATCGGTGTCGGACCAACGTTCCACGGTGGTCATTAGCGACATATTTCATTCGGAGTAATCATAGACTGTTCGGCGCACTAATAACACCGAGTTCCCTCGTTTAATTGTCGCGCCTTAAGTAATACGAATTTAATGCGCGTCAGAATGCGCCGCGGTGTCCCTGCTGCCCGATCAAGCCGCGACAGGATATTATAGATTATCATTCGCGATCGAGAGTCCAATACGTCGAGGAGGGCCATTTAATTAAGTTGCGTCCGATGGAAACCGGTGATAACACCGAGCCCGCGTTTCCATCCCCGAAACGCGTGTGAAATAATTAAAATCTGCTGGTCGGAAGTATTTCGTGAAAAATGTATCGGACATTCAATATTCACCGGCCGAAGCGAAAAGCCGCGAGAAAATTCGTAAATGGACGTGGCTGGATAATTCAGATGAAAAATCGACGTTCGCGGGAGAAACGTGAGAGCGGGCGGGTAGGCTGGTTCCAAATTTGATTTTAATCGTTGCTACATCAAAGTGTCGGTCACTTCGAGATAACGCGCTCGATGTTCCAATGGTCATCTGTCTCTGTGGTTAATGCGATTTTAATCGACCTTGTGATGAGCAGCCACGTTTCTTTCAATTATTAAATGAGGGACCCTTTTCTTTTGGAGGGGCTCCTTGTGGAGGTAATTACTAGACAGCGGATATTTAATACAGAAATTGATTTTCTTTCAAAATATGTTGAATAGGTTGGAAACAATATAACTAGACTACGGATCTTTATGCATTTATGAAGAAATTGGTTGGATGAAATATAAAACGGTAAAAGATTCGAAAAATTTAAGAATACTGTAATGTTGTTTTTAATGTAACAAAGTTATTAAGCGGTGAAATCAATTTTTATTTTATTCCTGCTTCCCACAATAAATGCAGAACATTTTTATTTCGCATAGTTTTAAATCCTTCTAATGTTCTCACTGTTTCAAATTATACCTACTCATTATTGCCATAAATGCGTTAAATCCGCTGTCTAGTAATTACGATTTTTGAGGGGCGGAGGTTCCTCGGGGAGGATTTCAGTCTCGCACGCCGGAATATGAAACACGTGAGAGCGGGATCAGGTTGAAAGGCAACGGCGACTATTCCGGACGGGTCCGGACGGGTCCGAACGGATCTACTTACAGAATTCTAAAAAGACTGGTCAGGTTCGCCATCGATTTCTTGCGTTGCCCAAATTCACAAGAATCTGAAATTCTCTTATTAGCAATTTGAAGAAAGTCCGAAAGTATCGTACTCCTTCAAAAGGGTTCAATGAAAGCCTATCGTCTTCATTAATCGCCAACCCTCGTTCTGTACCTTCGACCCGCAGGCTACCAATGATTTCGGTGATAGATCCGAGCAAGAACTTTGCTCTTTACTCTCGGAAGATGCTATAAATAATCACGTACTCTGATTTAGCTGAGTTGCTCTAATTTTATGGGACTTTTCGAGGTGTTCCCTTGGTGTCCTGTTAGATATACCTGTGGGCCACGCGGGGACATTATTGTCCAACGATCAGCTAATTCGAGTGCCGGGCACGGGTATAAAGAAATCATGGTCGGAATGAAGCGGGCTACAATCGAGTGGAGAAGAAAGGGCGGCAGGAAGGAAGGATGGGATCGAAGGGTATTGCGGTGTCTTTTCAAGCCGGCGCGGCAGATTGCTCGCGTTCCACGGAGAACGGCGATACTCCGGACACCCGGTACAGTGTCATCGGCACATGCCACTGTTAAGGGCAGGCCCGTCCCGGGGGATCGTCGCAAACAATAGCAATAGGCTAGCCAGAGTCCAAGAGGAAGAGAGAGAGAGAGAGAGAGAGAGAGAGAGAGAGAGAGAGAGAGAGAGGAGAGAGTTACCCTTGGAGGAGCCTCCGGCTAAGTCCTAGGACGAGGTCCTGCGCCAGTATCCTTCGACCTTCCCTTCCCCTCCGAGAACGGGACGAAGAAGACGAAGGAGGCCGCAGAGCGAAGGGAGAACACGGCCGCCGGAGAAGGAGAAAAAGTATACCGTCGGGAAAACTTTAATTTCTTTCTGAGAAAGATGGCTGTTCCTTGTATTTCGCCGCCGCACGAGGATCGGCCCGGGATGTATATGTGTGCGCGCGACCGTGTGCCCCGATGTGCGCCAATGTGCGCGCCCACCAACACTGCGAAACGCGGCAGCACGAGGACCCTCTACACCTTCGAGCGGCAAGCTCTGCGCACCGAGATAGGGACACCGGTGGGCTTGGTAGGAATTAATTTGGCCGGATGTCCCTGCTGGGACGTCTCTTCGCAGCCCCGAACCGTTTGTCCGCGACCACTTTTCCAAACGGACCTACCGAGACCCCGAAAAATCAGCTCCCAAGACCCCGCGCTCTCGGAATCGATCAGAACCTGCACAATTCCGTCGAAAGAACCTGCGAGCAACCTGCCCGGATCTCGTTCGGATCACTTAATTCTTCCTGAAACTATCGAATCCTACCTGGATCACATTGTCCACGTAAATCTGTACCAAGACCCCGCGGAACAAGCCTTCCGCAACTTGTTTGGAGCTCTTAATTCCCCCTGAAGATATCGAATCTTAGCTGGACCACACTATCCCTTCGGAATCGATCAGAACCTGGACAATTTCGTCCAGAGGACGTGCGAGCAACCTGTCCGCAACTCGTTTGGGCCTTTTAATTCCTCCTGAAGCGATCAAATCCTAGCTAGATCACATTGTCCATGAAAAATCGGCTCCTGGAACTCCACGAAATTGATCGGAAACTGGACAACAAGCCTTCTGCGTCCTGGAGGACCCGGAGGAACCTGTCCGCAACTTGTTTGGAGCTCTTAATTCCTCTCGAGGCTATCAAATCCTTATAGTGCAGCGGGTTAACTCCTGCTTAGATCAGTCCATCTTCAAAAAATCAGCTTCCCGAGGCTGGCTGCTCTAAAACTGATCAAAAGAAGGATTCTAAGAGTCTCGCGAGCAGGATTAAGTGTTTCCAGAGCCTAGAGTATATCTCGAGGAGTATATCTAGAGTATATCTGTAGGTGATCCGAACGCCCTTCAAGCTATTAGGTCCTTCAGGATCTTTCGAGGAGTCCGAAGAACTTGAAGAGGTTCGCCGTCGAGAAATGCACTCGAATTCGAGCGATTCTTTGGAGAAATTGGCCGCGCCTGTTGGCTTTCTTTTTAATCGAGGCTTTCAGAGAGGATCCTCCTCCGTCCTGGAAGCTAATCGCGGCGAGATCAATCACTGGAAATTAGCAACGGTCGGGCCTGTGTATCGCGGGTATCGATCGAGGTCATAGTTCAGGGCGCGAGATGAACCATAAAGCGACGCACACACCTGCGTATCATAAACATGACGCCACGAGGCCGTAAGCTCTCGGCCCCACGTCAGCCCGACGCAGCCAATTAGTCGAGGAATTAGCGTGACTACGATCTCGAAATTATTACGCTAACCGTGCCTTCCGTCGGTGCAACCTCCGACGAAAAGGGTTGCTCTTCTGTCTGTCCTAAAGGGTCGCGCGTAATTCAGCCCTCCACCACTACCACCACCACCACCCCCGCAACCCATTTGTGCCTCGCTCGGAACTAATGTTTCTCTGTCGAGTTGAATCACAAATTCGATGAAAACGACGTACGGACGCTCGCGGACCATGGGACGCTGCAATTAGGCCAACAATGCGATCCCGCCGACTCGCTCGATCCTTCGAAAAATTTGTCTCCTGGGCGTTATGGTCCGCGTTAAAAAAAGATTTGTCCTCCGGGTAATTGTGAAATCATATTATAAAAGTTTGAAAAAGTAGAAGATCTTTGGAAAATTTCCCTCCGTCAACTTTTTATTTCCGTTCTTATCAGTCTGGGGTGGATTTGCATCCCATACACAGGGAGAAGGTTAAATAAATGAAATAGTCTACCATACCTCTCCGCCGCGAATCGAATCAACGGAAGTAGAACAGCTATTAATTCCAACTTGAACAAATTGATACCGGTCTAGCGAACTGTTCAGAACTAAACCACCTCTGCTATTAGTCAAATTAGAATCGTCGATTCATTAAAGAATGAATCGTCGATTCGGAATTCCAGGGAGCGTCGAGGGAAGTTGCCAAAAAAAATCGTTTCGGTGTTCCCAATCGCGTTTCCGAGCGGAGCATCTGCAAAGTATCGTTCTCCCTCGAAGAAGAAGAAGAAGAAGTGGGAACGGAAGAAAGGGTTTCCGGGATGCGATGAGGGGGTAAAGAGGAGAGACCAGAGCCTCGTCCCACGGAATGGCGTCACAGCCCAACGAGAGAAAGATTAGCATAAAGTTAGCGCGGCGCCTGATACCTATATGTTCGCACGAAAGTTAAGTTGGCTTGCGCGCTACCGGCCCTCCGGTCCCCAGACACTCTGTCCCGGCTCCGTCACATTTCGATACGAGCTTAATACCGTATTCCGGAACATCATCCACCGACAGAATACAATTTCTTCGTCTGCGCTCTAACGAACTTCGACTCGCGCGGAAATATTCGACCGGAGACATACACATCGCTGCTCGAGGTTTTTCGAGAATGTCTCGGAAACTAACACCGAGGAGAGGTACACGTACAGGAAAAACATGTTCGGAATCAGGCCCCGAAGATATACACTTCCGTCCATGTCACTGAACACTTATTCAACTTTGTTGTTATTAAACGACCTATATTATGAGATAAAAATGATACTTAATAATTTTTTCTTAATGCAGAGAACATATAAATCAAATCTGACCAAAAAGTGGGGTGTTTAATTTGGCTTCTAGAGCTGCCCATAATCATCCCACAATTTCTCAATCTGCATATGTATACAATATGTATTTAATATTGCATTCAAATATTATCGTACAATAGCTACACATATAAACAAAATAAAACAATAAAATCAAGCTGGAAACTTGTATTCTTTCATTACTATTTTGATGAAGATAATATATGCATGTCAATATATGTCTTGAAGGCAAAATACCTTGAAATGATAATAAATAGGGATTTTATGCATCCATGACAAAAATGAGTGAGCACAATTTAAAGTATGTAACGGACAGATGAAAAGAATTTAGAAATGTCAATTGTGTTATAACTAGACTGCGGATGTGTTAATGCAATTTTCAATTTTTGTAGACAAATTTTAAGACAATGGTAGCAAATCAAATTCTATTTTCGTTGGTAATAACATCTGTAGATACGAACTAAATTTAGTCAGTTATTTAATCAGTTATAACTAAGTCTAGTTATAACAATGTTTCTTCGCGGGTGTAGGACAGGCGAGGAGTATCGGTGTTGGTGTGGTGGTGATCCGGCGCGTACAGGGAATCGAAGAAAATGTTTTTTTTTGTTTCGTTCCGCTCCTAATTGTTTCCATTTCGTAATCACGATTCAGCAGACACTCCGCGGATAAAGTGTTCCCTGTATTGTTCATAAACATCTGGCATTCGGGCTCGCAATAAACGCGCGCGAACGGTCTCGCGTAAATACGCGTGTTCGCGTGTAAAATATGCGTGCGTGGCAGCGGAAACATCCAGAGCGCGAGCGAACGTATACACACGGCGCGCATTGTAAATCAAGCCGAGCTGTTCCGCTCCGATGTGTATACACACACCGCTCTCGCGCGGCCCCGAGTTTTCGCGCCGGGCACACGCTCGCTCGCTCGCTCGCTTGCTCGCGGAAAAATGCTTGGCGCAAAAATTGCATGGTTTTTTAATCTCCGTGGCTCGACGTAATTATTTTCTTCATCGTCAGAGCGGGCGGCGAGCTGCCGCGCCACGCTCCTGATTCCTCGCTCGTAATTACACCCCTCCGCGGAGAACCCGATAACACACCACCTTCCCAAGGACCAGGCCGCCCCTAACTTGTAACTTTTTTCATTTCGCCGTCGATCCACAGTCGGGGAAACACTCGAACACTTTACCTGGACTCTCCTCCACGCTGCCATACTAAACGATGCGCGCACGGTTACGATCCTCGATCCACGAAACTTCAGTTAATCAGGAACGATCCGTTCTACAGTAAATAAACGCAACACGACCGTACACGATAAACGCAACAAAAATATCCCCTCCACTGTGTAATCTGATCTCTGCACGGGTATATCGGTGTAAACAACTACTAATGCGACGCGGAGTCGCAGTCGCTTCGGCCTCGCGCGGTCTCTGTTTACACGCGCTGTCCTTCTCTACGTTCGGCTCGATCTTTGGAGATTAAAAAATAGCTACCCTGTACGGTAGATGCGACCAAATCCCCCCGAGGCTGTCGCGTCTATAGAGAATTTACTGTACTGCGAAAAAATTAACTTTTCGGAAACCCGTCTTTCTCCATAATTGTTTCAGCGTTATTTCATGGTTTAAGGTTGTGGTACAGCAGGTCGTTACATTCGTCTCGACACCGGCCGGAGTATTATGAAGTCAGAAATAATTGATGGACTGCGGATTTTATGCATTTATGACAGAAATCTCTAGGTGCAATTCAAACCAATGGATTGAAAGAATTTTCCTCGACTCCTGTTTCTTGAAAACGATGCAGGCAATTTTTATTTTGCATAAATATCCGTACCCAAATATAATAATTGCCTTTTTTACATGAGCATTATGTTAGAAATATATCGATTAATCATTGCGCTGATCGGTACTTGCGGTAAATAATTGCGGTAAAGTAGACTACAAAACGGAGACGACGATATTGTAAACGAAGAACATGATGGACCAGACAAACTGGAGGATTATGAAGTCAAAAATATTTATAATGACTAAACTGCAGATTTTATGCATTTAGGACAAAAATCTCTAGGTTCAATTCAAAGCAATGGGTGGATCAAAAGAATTTTCCTTGGCTTCTATTTCTTGAAAAGGATGCAAGCAATTTTTATTTTCCATAAAAATCCGTGCTCTAATAATCTCCTTTTTTTTACATGAGCATTATGTGATGTTAGAAATGTATCGATTAATCATTACACTGTTCATCGATGATAGACTACAAAATGCAGATAGCAATCTTGTGAAGAAGATCCTGATGGACCAAAAAAATCCAATTTTGCACCAACTGGATCGATTACGAAGTCAGAAATATTTATAATTATTAGACTGCGGGTTTTATGCATTCATGTCAAAAATCTATAGGTGCAATTTAAAGAAATGAGTGGATCGATCAATTTTTCTTTTGCATAAATATCCGTGCTTTAAAAATTACACCAAGAACGATCAACTTCCAGGTCCAATCGGCATTCTGTCTGCTGCGATTCTGACGTGCGACGGTGGTCCGTCGACGATTTCCATGCAATCCCGGAGTAGAATTTCGCAAGTAGTCGAAACGAAACGCGTCGACGAATGCGAACTCGTCGCGATATCTGTGAAATGAATTTTCCACGCGTGTCATCGGGTATCTGTTTCGCATTGCGACGCGGCCCTCTCGGCCCGTAGAACTTGAGGAGCTGCTACGCGAGTTTATAAATACAATTCCGCGTTTGCGCGTTAATTACGCTATGGTAATTCCAGGTGATTCTACGTCCGTGCAGACGTTCGCGTGCCAATTTACGGTCGCAATTCTACGTCTGTGTAATCTCCCAGGCACAATTCCAGCTGTCTACTGGATCACAGATACCGGGTCCCGTTTGCGTATCGCGCCGCGCATAACGCGCTGACGCGGTTCATCGTTGTCGCGCGAGTGCGATTTTCTGCGTGCGGCTTCGCTGGACTCGTCGCGTCGTCCTCGATCGTTGTGATGCGATCACATACAAGGCGAACGGTGTTCTACCTCGGTGAAATTTTTACGAGGACGAAAGCCGCCTCCAGGGCTCGTTTTACCGGTGGAACGCTCCCACCGCCTACGCGTTAAACCAAACAAACGTGCGCTCGTGGCGAGACAACCAGTAGAATGCGAAAACTGTGATCAGACACTCGAGGAGAGCTTCGTCTGAACGATTTACAGGGACGAAGTTTTGTTGTATGGTTAACGCGGAGCGATTTACCATTTATTCATTATTTTTCGCGAGGCTAAATTCTTCAGGGAGAGAGAATTTATTTCAGTGTATAATACCAATGCGCTGAGAGAACTCCATGAAGAATCAGACACTCGAGGAGAGCTTCGTCTAAACGATTTACAGAAACGAAGTTTTGCTATGTCGGAGCTATTTTACGCTGCTAACGGAGCGATTTTATGGGGAGTCTCTACTATTTATTAATTATTTTTCGTAAGGCTAGATTTTTCGGGGAGAGAGACGTCTGTATTTAGCATACTATTTGTTTCAGGATATAACACCAATGCTGAGAGAACTCCAAGAAGAATCAGACACTCGAGGAGAGCTTCGTCTAAACGATTTACAGAAACGGAGTTTTGCTATGTCGTTAACAGAGCGATTGTATGGGGAGTCTCTACCATTTATTAATTATTTTTCGTAAGGCTAGATTTTTCGGGGAGAGAGACGTCTGTATTTAGCATACTATTTGTTTCAGGGTATAACACCAATGCTGAGAGAACTCCAAGAAGAATCAGACACTCGAGGAGAGCTTCGTCTAAACGGTTTACAGAAACGGAGTTTTACTATATCGTTAACAGAGCGATTTTATGGGGAATGGTCGATCTACCATTTACTAATTATTTTTCGTAAGGCTAAATTTTTCGTGAGACTAGATTTTTCGTGAGACTAGATTTTTCGTGAGACTAGATTTTTCGTGAAACTAGATTTTTCGTGAGACTAGATTTTTCGTGAGACTAGATTTTTCAGACGTTTTAATACAGCATACTGTTTATTTCATAATACCAACGTCTTGAACTCTAAAAACTCTAAGAACTCTAAAAACAACAAGATTGATCGTTAGTAGCCAACCCAATGGATTTAATAGAACTGTCCACGCGAGCTGATTCGAAACAGAAGAATTCTTCTAATATCTTGTCCGTGACAATTTCTTGCAAAAGCAGATCGATCGCGACAGTCGAATTAGAAACGGCTCCCCAGAAAACAGTCGTGCTCTCTCGTGATCGTAACAAAATTACGATCGATGGTACAATGGTATCGCGAGCGAGAGAGCGAGTCATCTGTTGACGGCGCGTTTTCGCAATTTTTGTTTCTTTTTCAGCGAGCCGTCCCGTGTGAAGCTTGTTCTAGCGAGCGAGTAGAGTCCCCGCATAGAATATTCCCTGTTCGGTGTAACGTGGATTCGCGGGGTGAAAAAAATTACTTCGTCATTAAAGAAGATTCCAATTTCTTTCAGCAACGCGCGCACGGCTGGCAGCGATTCGAAGCGTTCTGAAGCAGCACAGGTGAATCTCCTCTCTTCTCGTATCGACGCGCGAGTGTGCTGGTTCATCCGTGCTCGCCCACAGAGATCCCTCGTGCAACTGCTGGGAACGAGTGGATCGGGATAGAAAGAGAGAGAGAGAGAGAGAGAGAGAGAAAGAGAGAGAATATGTGTGTGTGTGTGTGTGTGCAAGAAAGAGGACCTCTAGCTAGAAAGAGGGTAAGGGAAAGAGAGAGAGAGAGAGACCTATAGTCGATCCCAAGGGATACGTAGTGCCGTGGCACGGCCCGAGGCAGCTCGTCACCTGGGACAGCCTTATATCGGCGAGTACAGTCGCACCGAGAAAGTGCCATTGTACCTAAAGCCGTTTTCCTTGCTCTTGATCAAGAGCCATTCGAGAACAACCGCGATTCGTGCCTCGAAATGTTCTCTCGCGGGGGTGCGACGCTGATAGATAATGGACGGGGGCGGTAGGGTGCATCGTATTAACGCCTCCCGCTTTCCCAAAGTATCGATAGAGCCGCCGTGTGACGGCGCCGTGTCAATAATCTCGAGGCTATACCAGATCACCCACCACTTCTCGCCTGACATCTTCCCGGTACATTGTTCCTCTAAAAATTAACTCCTTGCTCTGTACCATCCTGAACTGGTGACAAAGACAGAATCTATCGACACTTCCGCTGTTAGTCTTCGGTCGCCTACAATCGTGATGAAAATGTTTCATCTTTATCAAAAAGTTTAGCAAAAGCAACGAAAACTCTACCGCGAGAGAACCGCATCGGGAGGGTCCGGGAGGTCAAGCGAAGCCTTGTGGAGCCTTCATTAGCGGTTTGATCGCGCCGGGATACGTGGGAACGTGTAAAGAGGAGAACCGCGAGGAGGCTGCGAAGGAGAAAAATCGAATGAGGGATAGGGGAGAGAGGCCGAGCGAAACGAAATCGAGAGAAACGGAAAGACGGCAAAGTACACAGCTGCGGGAAGGACGGAGAGGGCGGAAGAAAGCCAAAGAGAGAAAAGAGAAAGAGAGAGAGAGAGGATGGAAAGTGCGAAGAGGCAGCGGGGCCAGATCCCACGGGAGTCCGTGCTCTCCTCTGGCGCTGCCAGCACTCGGGAACGCGAGAGAGCAGAGAGGAGGGAAGAAGGGAGAGGAGAAGGGAAGAGGGAGAACTAATCAGCTCGACGCATGCGCACTGGGCTGGTCTCGCGGTCCCTCGGGATTCCCCTGGCATTCCCCATAATATACCCTCGCCCAACTCCCCTCGCGCGATCCCCTCCCCCTCCCCGTCCCTCCTCGTCCTCATCCTCCTCATCCCTCGGCGCCCTCTTCACCTCCGCGTCCTCTTCTCCTCTTGGATCCTACGTCGCGGTTCTACCAGCTACAGGACTTTCTACCTTCCCACGGGAAAACCACCTTCTCCCCTTTCTCTCTCTTTCCCTTTTTCACTCTCTTTTTCCCACCATCTTCCTCTCTCGCAGTATTTCAGGCTCTCCTCCTTCTCGCTTTTTGCCAAATTTCCTGTTACTTCCTGTTAATTTTTTGCTTAGTCCGACAATTGCTTAAACACGACGATGTCCAAGGATTGTTTCGAATTATAGTACAGTAATTTTGAGCGGTCTCTTGATAGAGACAATTGATAAGCTTCCGGTGGTTAAAGTGTTAATCTTCGAGACTCGGAGCCTCGCGGCTGACCATGCACGGTCGATACTACTGATCGGAAGATTCGAACCGAGACGAGCTCGCAACCTGTTAACCCTACGCCTCGCATCCGCGAGAACTGTAACGAAACCATGCAATTCGGAACAGAGAGCAGACGACGTCGCGCCTTACGACTCCTGCAGACATTTTTGTTAGGTCGTTCGGAGAAGTTTCGTCGTCCTTGCAGGCGAACTTTCAAGCGACGACGCGACGCTCCGGAGCACAGAAGTTTGAACACGATACACTTATATAAATGATGTCTAATGGTAATGCTCGGTAACAATGGCCGAGCGACGTGTCGACTCTCTTCGACTTATGGCATCTTTTCCTTTGTTCCACGCCGGTCAGGCTAGTTGCGATCTGTTTCCAGAGTAAATAGTAAATGATCCTATTTATTTTAAGGTGTGCGTACAACTTTACAAATCAAATGTTCTGTTTGATTCGGTAATTTTTGAAAATAATATTTCACTTTAAGAATATTGAAGATACTTGGATTTTGTCTTTATCTTCGGTCACGAAGTTTTATTATCGGTCACTATTCTTCTCCTCTTCAATTTCAATGTTAGATATTATTGCTGAAAATAGTGGTTCGGATTCAATACATTTATCAGCATAAATAGTTCCCTAACGACAAGGTACGCTGCATGTTTATGCGGTCTCTCAAAGTATTGCAACAACGCAAAAAGTAAAATATTTTATTTCGTGTTTCAGATTGTTCAAACCGAAATATTTTATTTCGTGTTTCAGATCGTGAAATGAAAAATATTTTATTTCCGAGATTCCGTATATCTTATTTAAAATACTATTTTCTTACAGCAAAATAAAATCTAGAATATTGAATAGTATTTGAAATATTTGTTTCGCCAAATAATGCCCACCTCTGTTTGTTTCACAGTTGAACTGGGTGATGTTAACGTTGTTAACAACGTTGATGTTAATGTTGGTTGGAAGGGGATGTGAACCTCTTGCCGTATCATTTTCTAATTAAATTATATTTCACTTAAAAAGAAAGGCGTAACATACGTATTTGTTAAACTTTCTTTAAAATCTTCATCGCGAATCCGACTCGTTAAAATACGGCAAAGAGTTAAACCGCAGCTGCAATAAATGCATTAAACCCTCAATGTATTATAATTATTAGACTGCGTTTGAAGCAAGTGGTTAACGAATTACGTTTCCGTGAACGAGAGGCGGTCCTGTCTGCGATCCTGCAGACGCATCATCGTCGCCCGATGATTGTCCTGGGAGTATCGACTGCGAACAATTATATGTTCTGTGGAACCGTACACGGTTAACGCCTGGCACCTTGTCCGGAGACGGAGAAGAATCCGAGGGGGTTGGCATCTGCGCTTTGCTGGGTTTTTCCAACGGGAAGAGAGTTGTTGTCGCCGAGCCGGCGAGTGAGAGTGCAACCCCGCTGGGTCCTGATTATTCGAGCAACACGCTGTGTGTCCCCTTTTCCGTCAGAGCGAGCGCAGCCAATTAGGAATTAGCGGGGCGCCCGCGTACGCTATCGAGCAACAAAAGCAACCGCGGGGACGCGGACGAGGACGATGAAGAGGACGATGAGGAGGATGAGGAGCGAGTAGGAGGATGGTTAAGGGGTGCTACCAGGTTTCTGATGTGTCTCGTTCAGAGACAGGTGAATGGGGAAACTGTTGCTTGGAAACGATATCCATGTATCGAAGAAAAGCTGAAACTGCTACTGCTGTTGGGTGCTGGCTGGATGGCTGGCTGGCTGGTGCGATCGTGTCGCGCGTCCTCGAACAATCTAATTGTCCTTTTTGTCTCGGGGACAGACGCAGCGAGCGATTGTCAGCTCGATTCTCAGCCAGATCCCGGATGGTTTGCTCCGGTTCCTGGCGAACGTTTCACAGTCCCAGACTACCGGCAGACTCCCCTAGAAATTGCGCGATATACCAAGCCAAAGCGACCACCATTGTCGTTTCTTTGCGGTTCGACGGATGCTGGATCATTCTTACCAACGCTGTAAACAGTACTCGCGAGGTCTTTTAACCCTTCGCCCCGGGGACTGTTAATCAGAAAACTGAGGACTCCTCGAACCCTCCGAAAAATGTAAAAAGATTTTATCTTGTCTTCGGTATCAAATTTTTCTGGTCTCTCCCACCCCTTACTCGTACATTCGTAATTGCATAATTAATCACTGACGCGCCTCTTTTTTTCTATGCACATAAATTCTCCCTCTTTGTCTCCTTGCATATTCCAATACAAAATGTGCCATCCTCCCTCTTCCATCATTTTCAACATTCTTCCCCCCTCACTGTTTTTTTACCTTATCCTCTGAATTCCAGCCCATCTGCTCATCTTCAAATTCAAACTTAATCAAATTATATTAAATTATCGTCGCTCTCGTCCTCGAGATTGACGCTGAAGTACAGATTCAGGTTTAATCCTCTTTATCGGAAGATTCATTGTAGACCAAGCTTTCTTGTATTCCACAAATTTGTTGCAAATGCATAAAGATCTACGGTCTAATTATAAATGTAGGGAGGACGTCGCGACAAGGAGGATGATGTCTGAGAAGACCGGTGGAAAAGGAGTCGGATGGTCGGGGAGAAGTTTGAGGAGCCGAAAAGTTGTCGAGCCGATCTCCTGACGGATCGAAATCTCTGGCATTAAGAAAATGCGGGATCTCGGCTCTCAGGGGGAGACTGCGAGGTCCTTCGACCCGACGCCGACCGAAAGAGACGACGCCGGGATGTTGGGGAGATTATGCGAGAGCTGCTCGGGGGAAATCGCGCGTACCGTGGCTGCTAAACAACACCGATAGGCGGGGATAGAGCTCTTCTTAGATTCTTCTCTACACCAGCTGACGTGTTGGTTTAATTAAAAGAATCTCTGATCGACCATTATAGAAAACACAAAAGCGAGTGCTAGGCTAATACCTACAATAGTTAATTACCCGTGCAATCATTCGGGAACTGTATTAAAGGAATGGGAAAGGTACATTCGCAGTTCGAGGAAAATCTTATCAACCAGGAGGAGTATTATATTCCGAGAAGAACGGTCTGATTAAACGAAAGAGAAAAAGAATCACATTCGCAAGAAAACTGAAAAAGATTCCAGCTTATCTACGTTGGCGCAGGACCCCGAATTTGAATCTAAATGCAGCCTGGTATAAACTAGTTGACACTACCTCGAACAAAGGTTCTACAATTACATTCTCTGCTTTCGAGAGATATTTCAGGATTGCGAAATGGCGAAATGTTTGTTCCATACGGAGCGAGAGGCCGACGAGGAAAATAATTCGACGTCGGATTCGACCTGTTCCCAGACACTCGTGGAAACGTCGTCAGGTTGTGAAAGGGTGAACAAATGTCCCTGGGAAATCCTGAGCCGCTAACGTTCCGTCATTTTATTCCGAGGTAATGAGCAGCGTTGGCGGAGGAGGGCATGTATTAAAGAAACGAAGGAGCCTCGATGTTTTCAGGCGAGCAGGTAAAGAGAGAGAGAGAGAGAGAAAGAGAAGTCGAGGAAACGAGAGGAGGAGAGAAGAGAGAGAGAGAGAGAAAGAGGCATCGAGGCATCTCCCGCGGGAGTCGGTGGCCTCCTCGGGGATACAACCTCGTTCCGAGCTCCTCCAAGCCGGTTTTACCTTCGAGTATAAAGCGCGCGCAAGTACACTTGGCGAAAGGTAACCTGAAATAATAATCGGCCAGTGCAGGGTGGAGCGGATAAAAGTCGGATCCCGCTTCCTCCTCGGGGAGGAGAGGATCGAAAGAGCACTCTCTCTCTTCTCTCCTCTCCTAGCTCTAACCCGCTTCAGCCCGCTCCAGACTCGAAAAAGGAATCTTTCGAATCGGCTCTGCTAGTTAGCCAACAAACCGGAGGAAATAAAGAAATTCAAGGCGCAACCTAACCCGCCGGCCGATGATAAATGAAAACAATCATTCAGCGGAATCGGGTCAAGTCGCCGCTCCGCTACCGAGAAAACTTGCTACCCAGTTATACGACCGACACACAGTGGTAAAAGTTTCGACTGTAGGTGGACAAAATTAGTTTTTCGAATAATTTATA
Organism: Lasioglossum marginatum; assembly: GCA_028455795.1. Lineage (NCBI taxonomy): Eukaryota > Metazoa > Arthropoda > Insecta > Hymenoptera > Halictidae > Lasioglossum > Lasioglossum marginatum. The sequence goes on from CM052262.1 coordinate 4,354,978, forward strand.
TTCTTTCAACACTCGATGATTACAATTAAAATATGTTACTTATGTATCTTCAAGAAAATCATAATTGAAGAATACAAACTTCCAGCTTGATTTTTATTGTTTCATTTTGACTAGATGTAAAATTAAATATATACATATACTATTTGAATAAATGTTGGAAAAAAGAAACAATATCGTAAAAATTACATTGAATTAATTCAGTATAAAATAATGTGATGTGAAATAACTGATAAATTCATTTTTTTTAAATTTCGACTTAGACCACTTTCATAATTATGGGCACATATATATTTTTGTTATTATGAAATCGAACTTGAACATTGTGGAAAGAGAATGTTTTTTCTTGGTAAAGAATGTGAAAATAAAAGAATGACTAATATAATGCATTTCGTCGCGAATTTTCTTTCGGATTTCCGCAAGAGTGTTATGCCGCGGAAAATGTCCGTACTGTGGCCGTTTATTTCGGGTGGCGGGGATCGATGTAATTCGTTTAATTGAGATTCACTGCGCGTTCGCACGCGGACGCACCGCGAGTTGACAATTTTTCGGCTAATATCCGATTCATTGCTCCGTACAATTTTTACGGGTCCCCGCGTTCCCGTTCTCCCGGGCCCGGAAGCGCCCTTTCCGAAAATCACGCTGGCTTCCTAACCCTGAATACTATTGTCGATGATAGGCGAATCGTACTTGTTTGATAGCTGCAGAATATTGTTCAAATGAAATTTCCCACGCTGTTTCTACTGAAAGGAATATTTCTAACCCGTGGAACAATGTTTTGCAAGCCGAAAATAGATTGTGAAAATGGCTATGAAAATGGCTATGAAAATGGATATGAAAATATGTGTGACCCGACTACAATTCAACTGTCTGGGTCATTGCAAATAATGGTGAATTGATTAATAGATTCATTAACATTGGAAATATGTACGAGTCTACCTAGTAATTACACTCCCGTCCATAAGTCACCGGACACTTATTCAAACTTTTTTATTGTATGAAGTAAAAATGGTACTTACTAATTGTTTCTAATGTAGAGAACATGTGAATCAAACCTAAAAGATATCCTATATTTTCTAAATTTTAATTTCGCTTCTAGAGCTGTCCATAATCATCCCACAATTTCTCAATCTCTTTTTTCCAATATTTATTCAAATAGTGTATGCATATATTTAATTTTGCATTCAAATATTATCGTACAATAACTACATCTAATCAAAATAAAATGATAAAATCAAGCTGGAAGATAAGTAAGTGTCCGGTGACTTATGAACGGGAGTGTACATCATTGTATGAAAACCTGAGAGAGTTGAAAGTTTGTAGCATTGTATTTCGTTCGAGTGTGAAAAATTCTCGTTCCAGGAAAATTGTTTAAAAATGAAGAACGATGTAGAGGGGGCGGATATTATACGACGCACGATCGGGAAAACTATCCCCCCCCCCCCCCACCCCCGGGAACGTTGAGACACTATTGTTCACCGCGTGTATTTTACTCGCGGTATATCGACATAATAAGCAGGGTTGGATCACCTTTGCCACCTGAGCCCCTATTACCATTCTGGAAGGAATTGCCGCGGCCTGCCACTTCTTCTCCACCCCATACGCTATGCACGATGTCCCTCCAACCGGAAATAACCACCCCGTGAAATTTCATGCGACCACCGGATGGGAAACTGTACCCTTAGGCGGGGCAATTTTTCCGTAATCACTGCCATCGTCCTCTGTTCCAATTTCTAATTACGGTGGTACGAGTTTCTGTCGCGAAAAAAAATAAACGCGAAACGATATTCAATCCTTGATCTCGCGGGGAAAAAAAGATCAGCGAGGCGCGAAAATTGATCAAACACACGGGTTAATTTATTAAAAAGCACAAGCGCGGAGGGGTTGGTCTATTCGAAAATACTCTATTCGTAGAACAACGAAAATTGCAAGGAAATCATAGAGCAGGGGTTGAGCTGATTAAAAAACGCTCTGTGCATACAGTAAGAGATTGCAATTTTTCGAAATCAGCTTTGCAAAATAAATTTGTAAAATGCACAAGTACAGAGGGGTTGGTCTACTCGAAAATACTCTATTCGTAGAGCAACAAAAATTGCAAGGAAATCACAGAGCAGGAATTGAGCTGATTAAAAAACGTTCTGTGCATACTGTAAGAGATTGCAATTTTTAGAAATCGGCTGGCAAAATAAATTTGTAAAATGCACAAGTTCAGAGGGGTTGATCTACTCTAAAATACTCTATTCGTAGAGCAACAAAAATTGCAAGGAAATCACGGAGCAGGGGTTGAGCTGATTAAAAAGCGCTCTGTGTATACAGTAAGAGATTGCAATTTTTCGAAATCAGCTTTGCAAAATAAATTTGTAATGCACTTTCTAAATGGGAGGTTCTGTATCTATTGGATAACGTCGCCCGATTCATTTCCATCCGTTCCCAAATGGAATCTCGAGCCACGGCCAGCAGCAACAACAGCATCGGAGGGGAGCGAGAGCGAGAGAGAGAAGGGGAAGAAAATTCAGATTTAGCATTGTCTCGGATTTGGCACACATCGAGGGACGATCCGCGGAGGATCGTTTCGAGGAAGGAATTCATTCTCTCCCTCTCGAGCGAGAGTGCGCACGAAAATCCAGTCATCGCTCGGAAAACGAGCGGAGTCATCGGTGGGGCGGTTTTCTTTGGTTCGTGGCTGTGTGTAGGAGCGTGTGTAGGTTTGGAAGGATCCACATTTGGAGAACTCACGCAACACCGAAGGATCCGCCGGGACGAAGGAATCCCATATTCATAGAGTCTAAGTCTGGTTGCTTCTTGAGCGGCTACGAACAATGACGACGCGTCTGAACGCATTGTTGCGTCGCGGATAGTGCAAGGCAACGTCCCGCGAGAACTGATAAAAGTAATGCACCAGAATGCGCCGACTGCACGCGCGCCTCCCTCTCTCTCTCCCACTCTCTCTTTTACACTTTCTTTCTCGCTCTGCATGCCCTCGCGCGATTCTTGGCCCATTGTTGCGTGCATAACGACGGTTGCCTGGCAGCAATACTTCATTGTGCCGAGTATTCGAGAGCAACGCGAAGGAGATCCACGAGCATAGATCTCTGAACGGGGCTGAATGTAACCGGTGCGTGTTGTTGGTCTTTTAACTGGCTCGCCGGGGAGTGCATGCTGCGCACGTAACCATTGGGGATCCTTTCCTCTCCTTCCACCGTTTTTTCACCGTTACTTTCGCTCCTCTTTTTTCTCGGCTTTTCGTTTTTCTTCCCGAAGCTACCATAATGCCCGCGATTCGATACAGTTTCCATCGATCGACCGTGTTTGAGCTTGTTTGCCGGATGAATTAGACTATCTGTTTTTTCTCTGGACCTCTTTATTATCGAAAAGAATTTTTACTACGTTTGTATTTAAGGAATAGCAAGTTTAAAGTGAATATGCTCGGTGGGGGAACAGAGGATAAAGCGGGTAATTCATTTGCGTGGATAAGCCAAGACACGAGGGTCAGCTAATTAGTTTTTAATCGTTCGACTCACCCTCGGAATGACGACTGAACGCCCGCTGCAGCTCTTCCTCCTCTTCCTCGTCCTCGTCGTCCTCTGTAACGGAAAAATTATTCGCATCGAGGCCGGCGAACTTTCCAAGGGAGGGAAAAGCGCGACACAGTGAAGGAAAGAGAAACGAGGAAAAATAGAAAAGAAAGAGAAGCAGAAGAGAGAGAAAGAAGGGAAAAGAAAAACAACCGAGGGGGGCTCGCTGGAACAGAGAGAGAGAAAGAGAGAGAGAGAGAGAGAGAGAGAGAAAGAAAGGAGAGAGAGAAAGAGAGAGAAAGAAAGGAGAGAGAGAAAGAGAGAGAACAGATTTACGCAAACATTTGATAACGGTGGAAAGTATTTAGTAACACTCACGCTTAATTCCCGTTGTCCCATTATCCTGCTCGGTTACCTCCAGGACATTCTGCTCGTTCCCGTCCTCCCACTCTTCGTCTCCTGCGGAGAGAGAGACAACCGACCATTAATTCCGTCTCATTTGCATATCACCGGCCAAGAATGAAATCTGTATTTGCGCCCCGGAAAAACAGGCAAAAACAATCACCGCACAGCAACGCGCAGCACCGACACCGACACCGCAGCTAACATGAATATGGATTTCGAGTAACGCCGACCAGACGATTAATAATAAGCTCTTAGGGCAGTGACGCGACCGGCCAACGGGAATCCATGGAAAAAGTATCGACAAGAGCCGCCCACGACTCTCTCCGATGTAATCCCATTAATTCCATTTCTTCAACCGATTTTATCCCGTGTTTCTCTTCTTTACGCAATTAAGACTCGACAACGATCCTGATCGACGGCCAATGCATTATTCCGGGACATTATTATTATACTATTCTTACCATATACAATTCCTGTCGAACAATCGTCTTTTACAGAATTTCTGCTTAGCTCCTACTCGTTGTAATCGATGCCAACAATTTTCGTTAAAATAATCAGTCTAGAAACAGGAACATTATCGTGTTTGTAACCTACTGATTGTAATCGATGCAAACAATTTTCGTTAAAATAATCAGTCTAGTAACAATTTGAGAAGAATGGAAACAGGGACACTATCGCCTTCGTAATCTACTCGTTGTAATCCATGCAAATAATTTTCGTTAAAATAATCCGTAGAGTCCGGATTTTATGCATTTATAACTCAAATGAATAGCTATTATTTGAAAGAGTAAAAAGATTGATAGAATTTAAGAGTATCCATTCCTTATATTTACAATTTATCAAGATGATTGAAGAAAGAATGTAATTTTAATCTGGCTCTCCCGTCTCTTGCAATTGATGCTGAACATTATTATTTTGCATGAAGATCCGCAGTTTAATAATCTAGAAGAATGGAAACACGATTGCGTACAATGTTGAGTATATACGTGACGGCTAACCTGAATGAAAAAGATAAAAAAGTTCTTTATAAAAGTACAGTAAAATAAAACTCTAGAATAAAATGATTACAGTTTATTCTCATATTGTTACGCGTGAGCTGGACTCCAGCTGCGCTAAGTAGAAACGGCGCGTAATGATCGGCCGCTCCGAAAGATGAGATCCAACAGAATTCGTAAACGGTGTATCGGAACAACAGGATACAGTCTTTGATTAATTGATTCGTAAAGTCCCCGGACGGGTGTCGTTTACAAAGAATCGCCGTGTGCACGGTGTAACATCATAAACCGGTCGAACGGTAGGGTATATCGTTGAAAAAAAAAAAAAGCGAGAAGCGGTCAGCCCGCGGATGGGTTAATCAGTCGGCGGGGTTGACGAACGATCTCGTTTAGGTAAAAGCTGAGGCCAGTCGGGTTTTACAAAAAAATCCGCATTCGACACCTTCGGAAATGCTGGCAATCGGCCGGAGTGGCAAGTTGCTCGACTGCGGGGGTGGTTGAACAGCGAGAGAGAGAGAGGGAGAGAAAGAGAAAGGGGAGCGGCGGAGGCGGGTGAATGGAAAATAACAAACGACCTGTTGGCCACGTGGACAGGGGTGTAATTTTTTAAGTTTAATTTTGTGGTCCCGCGTGACAAACGGATGGCTCCGGCATACGGCAGCCACGTCACTGCGCTCCGCGGGTATATTTCATTCCGAAAACACGGCTCGTCGTTTCGCGTTTGATGATATACAACAACGAACGGCCCGGCCGCGGCCCGACGAAGGACCGGCTCCACGGCTACACACTCGATATGCATTACGATCGACCCCTTTAGCCAAACATTCGAAAACTTCCGCCTGAGCATAAATTGTATCACACCGCGGTTAATTTCTAACCCAGAAACAGGCGAAAACTTGATGCGAGATTTCATGAATTATAATCTTTCCATATATTTTTAAAAGTACATTTTAGAAGTACGTATGCATGCGAGAATTGACGAATAAATCCCTGCCACTCTTAGAAAGAAGACGACGTTTCAGAGAGAAACAAACCATACAAACGAATTATCAATTATAAATAGATCTATAATGGAAATTATAGATATGTGTGTATATATTCATATTGTTTGTGAATAATATGTTTTCAGTGTATGCTGCAATAATTAATTTGTAACATATTTAGAATAAACAATTTTGTGATATCTCCGTATAATGGATATTCTTAAAATATATTTCCTCCGGTTATCATTTTCTTATATTTCTTCTTTTCTAACATTTCAACCTTGTGAAATTAACGTGTATACGTCGAAAACCAATGTTAATAGATATTACATTCTAAATTGAAATGAATAGACTTGTAATTATTCGTTACTATTATACAACCAATTTAAAGGAACAATCGAACGATCTTCCGGAGGTAAGGTTTGTTCGGAAGAAAGATTCGGGGATGGTCAAGTATAGGACGGAACGAAGCGGTCGGCAGAGATGAGACACGAAACAGTAGCGCGCGTTTCATGGGGATGGTAATCGCGAAAGTTTGATGAGGCTCCCGGAGAAAATTCCAGCGACCATCGACTTTATTGGAAAGCCTCGGGAGAGAGAGCCAGCTGAACGTCCTCCCATAGACGGAAGGAGCATTAGCCCCGGTGACGAGAAACAACGGGCGCATCGGAGAGCAAGGGAATGGAAGCCGGTCTTAAATATTCCAGAAGACATCAGCCAAGGCACCGGTGGCAACCACCCTTCGATTGAACCTTCGCACCCTCCGCCCTGTCAGCTGTCAAGGCTTCTGTCGAGCCGGTGCGCGCGTGTCTCGCCGACGATATCAACGGTTAATGGTTCATCCATCATCGAGAACTCCGGGCACCCGGGCGAGGAGGAGTTTTCCGTCGGTTCCACTTGTCCCGCTAATTGCCGCCGATTCCACCCCTAAGAACCGGATCTCTCGCGCCTACTTTGCCAATTCAGACGATATTTATTCGAGATGCTCGGGCAAAAATCTGAAAAAATTCTCAGACCCGCGTCAAAGCATCTATAAAACCCTAGATTTTTTTCAAAATTTTCGAAGCGACCACGAGGTGGATAATCTCAATTTTCCCTGAACTACTTAAGGCGGTAGACTCATTTTTCCAGGATTGCAAGGGTGCGGGATGCGCCTTCTCATTTCTCGATAACGCAAAGATGGGATTTTTCGAAAGTCCTATTTTTACGTTTACGAGCGTAACATAAAGCTGCGCATGTAACTATTTTCATAAAGTTGCGACAGCTACACATCCTGCCGAATAATGCAAATTACGCCTCATAGACATAAAAATAGGACTTCTGAGGGCGATCTCGATTAATCTTTTATCTAGCGCTTTTGACTACTGCACAACCCCATCTTTGCATTATCGAGAAATGAGAGGGCGCATCCCGGACCCTTGCAACCCTGGAAACGAGTCTAATCCCTTAATGTTATTAGAGGGATTGAGACTCGATACAAAATCTTTGGGCCCCGATATCTTTCGAGCTGCATCCATCAAATGCACAACGCTGAATAAATGATCGTGGAATGTATTATCCTAGTTCTTTCGCGATTTCCGTGGCGCAGCAGTTTCGCTGGGGCGAGAACGAAGATCCACGGTGGGATCTAGATGCGAAATCCAATCTCCCCGGTCATGGGGTTAGCGCGTAACCCCGTGGAATACCGAGTGGCTGGTTCGTATGCCTCTCGCGGCACCCCGGGACTCGATCTATCGTAAATACTGTAAACAATTCGGCGGTGAGGCCGCGGAATAGCTCGGTCGGACAATAATCGTAAAGGTAAGGGGATTGGCTATCATCTCGGGCGGGCCTGGTCCGCTTGTGTAGCTTTATGCGGCCGTGCACCTGTGTTTATGTACGATATGAGCGTAAGAAGGCACGTAATACGGTCTCCTGTCTGGTCTGGGCGGCGCACCGCGCGCTGTACCAGCTCTCGGCTCGACGACCGGGACAAAGACGGCGATGTAAGCTCTCGAAAATACAGCTCGGGCAATCTCGGGGCTCTCCCGCAACCCCACCTTACCGTCCCGGGCAACGTTAAACGGATGTATTATTATGACCCACGTGCACCCTCGTCCCGGGGATAACTGCATATTGCGGCTTAACCCCGTACGTTGTACTTTCGATAACGCTTACAGATACATTCGTAACGGCGCGTGACGTACGTGGACTGTAAAAGGCCGGCGAGAGACCTTCCTCTCGGACCAACAACTCGCCGGGAAATGTCTCCTTCCGGTTACGAGCCCGCACAAACTCCACCGAGAAGCCAGTTTTCTTTCTGCTTCTTCGCCGGTCGCTTTCGCAGACTCTTCTTCGACCAACCCTTTCATCTATTTGTTGTGTACAGAATTAATTGCCGTAGGACCTCGATTATCCAATCCTTCGATACCCGAACTCTGTATTGTGTTTGAACACATTCCATATACTACACAATTAATTATACAACTTACGAAGTATTTAGTCTCAAAGTTTTATGTTCTCCGCGAACGGACATTCGAGCTGCTAACTTAGATCTAAATGATTAATTCGGGATAGATTCAACGGATACCGGACGAATATTCTGAATATTGAGAGCGGTGGCGATTCTTTCGGAAACTCTTTGAAACCCACGCGGGCGGAACAATTTCCCGGTTAATACCGAAGAGACGTATTATTATAAGCCAATCTATATGCGGCGGGACGATAACTGCATATTGAGGCTAAACCCTCCGCCAGCGTAGACCATGCTGGATCTCTCACGGAAAAGTGTTTCGAGGCAGAGCTTCCTCTTCCTCTGTGTCTGGAGACGTCAACCCGTTGAAAGCTGATTAATAGATTAGCCTATTCAAACGCGGAGTCTCGTGGAAACTCTGCGAGCAATCATATGAACAAGTGTATGCTTGCTGGTGTATACAGGCGAGATAGACTCGAAGCTGAAACTCTTATTTTCTAACGACTGGCTCGAGGAGACAAATCGATTAAGAGTGTGGTGATAAGCGTGAAACCGAATGAAAGTACGAAAGTACGAAGTCTATAGGCGGGTGTGTGACCTCGGGCAGGTTGACGCAGGGAACAAGCGTCGGTGGTCCGGCTTGGGGTCAACTCGTTACGATGCCTGGAAGGTAAAAGGGGTAAAACAGCGAGTGCTCCCGATTACCGGTTACGATAATCTCGCTAACGATATCTCGGGGGGATCGGCAGCAGGTCGCGGGAGTCCCGGAGACGTCGATCCCGGAGGCTGGAGGCTGTAGGAGCGGCTAGGAAGCCTGGCTGGCAGGGTTTCGAGTCATTAATCGATACGCCGTGAATAAAGGAGCGCCCTGCGGGTTATCCGGACCGACTGCTATCTCTGCTCCCCGGTTGCAGCCGCCGCCGTACGTCTTGGACTCGTGACAGGCAGCCAGACAGCCTGTGAGAGAGCCAGGGCGAGCGAGAGAGCAGCCAGCCCTTCCCAATGGCTGCTCTCCTCTGCTCTCTGCTCCGCTCTGCTCTGCTCCGCTCCGCTCCGCTCTGCACTGCTGCGGTGGATGACTGCTCCCTGCTAGGCTGCTTCTACCACTGCTGCTACTGCCGCTGCTGGATGGCTGCTACAAGGGAAGTCGAGCTGATTCCCGAGGGAAACGATCTCCCCCGTATACCCGCGGCCCGGCCAGCACTGACGCGGGCTCAGACTCCCACGGGACCCGGAGCATCCGCCGACGAATACCCTCTGGCTCCGACACGGTACCTGGAGCACACCCGGGATATTGCGGATAACTTTGGTGCCACCGTTCCCGGCGCACGAGTATTTCTTTTATCGATCGGTCCACCGACCGCCGGGGATCATCCAAGGACCACCGATACCGAGTCAAAGGGGAGGAATTATTGTTGCCTTTCAATTCGAACGTACGAACATACGAAAGATGATTCTCTTCTACCGGAGACCCTCTTCCTGGATGAACAACTTCGCTAGATTTCGACTCGGGGCTGCAGCATAGCTACCTAGATCTCGGTGAAAAACCCTATTCTAGGTGCAGAGACCGTCATCTTGGATAAAAGAACTGTTTCTGTCAACTCGACTAGGTGGAAGCATTTTCCTTCAGGTTTTGGATTTGTGTTTGGCCAACGGTGAGGAATTATCGTTGCCTTTCAATTCGAACATACGTACGTACGAAATATGATTCTCTTCTACTCTACTAATTCTCGGAGACCCTCAAGTTGTTCATCCTATTCTACGTGCAGAAGACCGTCTTCTTGGATAAAAGAAAACTGTTCCTATCAACTCGATTAGGTAGAAGCATTTTCCTCCAGATTTTTGGATTTTGTAAGAGAAATCCTCGGAGGCTACACTTTGACAATCTTCGACTGGCTATATCCAGCAGGTGTGAATCAGAGGGATTCACATTAGCGTTCCAATAAACCGTGTCCTAGCGAAATCCAATTTCCTAAAATTGACCGCACCCTGCGGCGTAAGAGCAGCGCCGCGTCTCTGACCTTTTTATCGCAATGCGAGGCTCGTAACAAAGTGGAAGAGGGACTGGGAGGAGAAGGAGGATAAAAGGGAGGAGGAGGAGGGTCAAGCGGACGCAACTGGTGCACGCGACGACTGGTACAAAAGGTAGGCAACGATTGCGATTCTCGTGGCAGACGAGACGCACAATTCGCCGCAAAAGGGACGCCGAGCCGGGGCGAACGTCGACGCGTGGCCTCGCCTCAAAGGAATACCGCATCCCGGGAATGTCTCGCCGAGAAAGAGACAACCTTCTCTCCAATCCTCTCCTATCCTCTCCTCTCCTCTCCATCCTGGGGGTAGCTACGCAGCCTTCCGCATGCCGGGCACTTTTAAAACAGTCTCAAACGTCCCGAACCGCCGCCCACTTTATCTCGCCGCTTGTACACTTCTTAGGCGTTCCTTTTGCAAGAGTGCTATACCGAGAGAACGTGCTCCGGAGACAGCGCCGGCTGGCTCATCTGCCTCTCACCGTTGTCCTCGCAATGACGCGTTAACGTCGACATATCGCCGCCAACCCCATTCACTCGCCCAGAGCCGATTCATGGCATCGCGCTCATGCACAAACCCGCATCTTCTATTCAACCTCTCGACGCCGACGCGCGGCCACGCGGTTCTCCTAATTTTTATAGTTGCAAGTCGCTTCATCCAAACGTTCGTCTAGTTTCTCTGACGAGTTAAAATTCTTGTAATCCATGGAGCAAGGAACGACGCTCCAACGACATGCGAGAGCTTTTATTATTATTAGCCAACCAAGATGTATAGATTATTTAGAACCTTTTGAATTTTGTAATATCTTCAGAGGAACATTAACGAATTGGTGATTACAGTACCATTTTAAAAAATTAAAGTGACCTATATCTCTAGAATCATTTTGATAGCTTGAGAACCGTGTTCTTCCCGGGGCGATCTCGAGGTCTGAGAATAAACTAAACTGATTAACCGATACAACAACACGGGTAATTAATCTTTTCAATTTCCGAATCGGGTGGATCCACGTTAATTGCACCGTCGGAGGATCGTCAGTGGTTTATCGCGAAGGGAGCCGCAGCGAGCAACCCCGCGCCGTAAGTAGAAACAGACGGACCGCGACAGACAGGCATCTGGAGAACGGTATTGCCGTTCTAGCCGAGTAACCTTTACAGTTTCCCGGTGGTTCTGCCGGTGGTTTCTGGGTCGAGGTAATTTTTCTGAGAAATTCTCTTAGCTGGCAGTATCCGCACTAACCCGCTCCCGATGTTTCGTTCGGGCGCGTTGAATCATTTGACCGGTCGCGGTTCGATCCACCGATGCAACGCGATGCAACGGGACGCGAACAGAGGTCCCGATGCACGCGTAATTTCGTTGTTGAAGGAACGGAGCGCAGAAATCGCGCGTTCCCGGCGAAAGCAATTCGCTGTCGTTCGATCGGATCAACGGACACCCAGAATCGCCACCACCAACTGCAATGGATGCAACAGCAATAGCAACAGCATCAGCGACGGCGAGCCGGCCGCGAGCATCACGTACACGCGGTTAGCCACGAAATAGCAAGCCCGGCCCGATAGCATTGCGAGAGCGTAGGTGATATACGGTGTCGCTAATTAATGCACGATAATGAACCTAGGCGCAACCGAAGCTGTATTAATGGATTCCAATGCCCCGTCATAATGTGGACGATCCGTAGGTACATCGGAACCGTTCGTAATTGCGTTAATGGAGGGGCCCATCTGTTTGCGCTGCCGGCTTTCGAGCTACTTCTGCTCGTCACTCGTCCACCAAATAATCGCATCCCAACCCCCGCCGAAACGAACGTTCGATTATGCGAATTTACAGTCGACGCGATGCGCGACTGCCGCGCGATATATTCCCCCCAAGAAATATTCCATTTTCCTCGATCGACTTCGCGACCCTTTTACACCCCCTTTCCAGTGAAAACGCGCGGATTCACCGTTCAGTTTTACACCAATTGCAATCTAATCCCTTTGCAAGCTATTAACTCGAGTGGTGGCTCTGAGGCGCCATTAAAAATTGCTATACCGGTATTCAAAATATTGTTTACACTATTAAATATGTTAAATATGTATTGTACGAGTTATTATATCAATTTCAAACCCACCAAATTTAAATCATAGAGGATGGGAATATTTTATCGAACAAAACGTTCAATTTTCAAGTTAAGCTGGCTCCGTGAGCAAAAGGTTAACATACACAAAACAATACAAAATTTTTTATCTTCTGAAGAAACGAACGAGTAAGAAGTTTCGCGAAGTAAGAAGATTATTCCGATCATAATTTTAAAAAATAAAAAATAATTGATTGCGGGAGAAAACTTATTATCGAATCGGAAAAATCGTGGATAACGTATCGGCACACCCGGTGCATCGACTGCGTGCCGGCGCCACGCAGAAATAATCGAATGCGAATTTTTTAACGATCACCTTCGGATTCCGTATTAATATTGGATGTTAATATATTCGTTAATAATATAATCGGAATATTCGCGAGCCTCTGATCGTACGAACGTAAAGCTGGCCGCAGTGGCTAGAATCACTGCGCATTATGCTTCAGGGTCGTGATTGTAATTTGCGCGTGTCGCGCGAATGCATAATAATAATCTCCTAATTAACGCATGGACCCAGACGATTATTCGCGGTTTCGTTCCGCGGATCGAAGACTTGCTGACTTTCGTTTGCGGTTCTGATTGGGAACAAATTGTTCCGTTTCCCGTTGGTAGACCGCGGTCTTCCGGCGGTTTATATTTATGATCGACAAATGCCGGTGCTGAAACTATTTTAAACCTTTGCACTCGAAAATTAAACATTTCTTCCAACCTAAATTAATTCCATTTTACACATGATTTCTTCATTTTTACCACGTTTTATCAACTCGCTTTCTTGTCTGTCTGTTTGTCTGTTCGGTACAAATTTTGCAATTGACTTTAAACTAACTTCCCGATGAGCTAGAGATTTGAAACTTTAAACATAGCTCAGAACTGGATGACAATGCAATATTAATTCGCTTTCTTGTCTGTCTGTTCGTCTAAAAAGCAAAAAAAAATTTTTAATATACCACGTTTTTAAGACGGACTAAAAAGTATAAAATAATTTTTCCTAGCCCCATACAGATGGTCCAGAAAATTTGCGATTGTGAATTTTGAATAGCTATGAAAATACTTGTAAGATTTAAAACGAAAAACGCGCAAGATAATAGTAAGGAGTGTAAAGAGTAGCTGCCGTTGAGAAAACTCACACAACAATTCATATCATTTGCAGTGCAATAAAATTGTTAGTGACTTAGGTGAACTATTCATGCATCAATTATCTATTGCATGCGCCACACGTTTTTCGTTTCAAATCTTATGTGGACATGAAATTGACATAATACCTCATACAACACTTAAATGTTTGATAATTGATTAGACACCAACATATTTATTAATGTAAACAATATTTTGAATAATGGTACAGCATTTTTTAATGGCGAGTCACCGCACTCGAGTGCTAAGAGTTAAAAATTCCGGGACTCCGAAAAGAACGCTCACGCCAGAAAAAAAGACTCTCAAGGATTTGAGAAACTTTGAGAAAACAGATTCTTGTTGGACACTATGAAGATCCCATAAGGAAGTCTTGCAAACGGTCCTCCGACTTTTAATAGCAATCGATGAATGATTATGCAATTCGGGAAAGACTGGTCCGCGGGACCTCGAGACGACGCGACGGTACAATGTAAATTTCCAGCTTACGGTTTTAATCCCTTTAACCGCGGCTCCCCTAAAACTTAATCCACTATTAGTTTTTGCAGTGACAGCCCTAATTCCTGCCCGGTGGTTATAGTGATTATAATGCAACTTCTAACTAGGATTAAGTTGGCGGCTGTTCGTTAAATTATTATGCGAGCCGTGCCACGAACGACGCGACGCCGGGCCGCTCGAAAAGTAGGCGGTCCTCGGACGCGAACGGAGAATGCGAATTTCTTCGAATATTTCAAAAACCAAGGCACACACACAGGCACGCCGTGAGATTTCGCGCGGACGAAAATGTCCGAAGTCTGCTCCGAGCTCGCCAGTAAAATAAAAACGTGCCAACGACTCGACTCGTGCTCCAGAAAAGTATAAAAGCCCCTGAAACTAATCGAACTTTCAAATTGAAGAAAATGCCCTCAAAATGGACGGTCTAAGATAAAATGAGATCTCGTGATCACTAGACTGCGGATCTTTGTGCATTTATTAGCTTATTCTTCAAAAAAGGATAGAATATCAAATTCGACAGAATTTTGTACACTTTTTATTTGTTTTGGATCTACAAGGGTTGTTCCCATTAAGAATCGAATTTTATTTCATTCCACTTTCTTCAAATTTGCCTACAAAAATTGGAAAATGCACAAACATCCGCAGTCCAGGTATCCGAGGCAAGACGACCTTGAGAAACCATTCAACCAGTAAACAAATTGGAAATTTAGTAATATAGGTAATTTTTCCAGCTGGATTCGCCACTAGGCCCACCGTGCGGTCATCAGAAGACCACCAAGCATCCGTCGACACCCCCGTGGAAGCAGGAGGGTGCGGACTCGCATCAACGCCCGGTCCCGCGACGACGGGCACAGGAAGAAAAGCGGAAATAGCGGACGAAAACTCGCCGTAGACGAGGCGGAACGTTAGACGAAGACGCGCGGTTTCCGGGGGTGGGGAGGATAGAGTGGGAGATAACGCGGGGGTGGAGGAACGGGGGAGAAGAGGGAACGAGGGGGTTGAAATAAAAGAAACGGGCGGGAAAGGCCAGCGGGATGAAGCAAGTGAGAAAATAGTAAAAGCGAGATAGGAGGGGAACGCAGCAGCGCGACCAGAATTGGATAGGATAGGAGAACTGGTGATTACAGAGGCCGGGAATTCCGTGGGGAGAGGCACCGGTCCCGCGGGTTTCCACCTAATTCCATCCTGGCTGACTACTGACTCTGTCTCCCTCTTTTCATCTTTCTCTTTCCATCCCGTTTCTCTCCATCTACCGCGGGCAGCCACTCTATGCGAGCTTTCTCTCTTTCTCCCTTCGCGAGACTCCCTCTCTTCCCACACCCTTTCAGCCCTCTCTCTCTCTTTTTCTCCTTTCCCCTCTATTGCGCTGCTTCTTCCACTATCTCACTCTGCACCGGGTGGTCCGTCATCGCCGGGGAAAAAATAACTGTACCATTCGTAACATATCTTTCGCGCGCTCGCCAACGCACCCCCGTATTTTTCCACCAGGTACTCGCCCTCCTGACCCTCACAAGACTGATCCGCAGTCTTCATTCGATCGCTCAAAATCATTTCGACCGAGCTCACACCGTGCACAAAATCCAGCATTCGGAGTTGAAATTTTCAGTGTTCTTCAGAGAGTTTTAACTAACTTTCAAAATAGAGTGCTTTCTCCAGTGTCGGTAAATGTACTTTGCACGCATCGATGCTTCATAAATAAACAGGAATTTAAGGTGCTCGTTTTCGGTGCTCTCCCTGACCCTCCAAGACTGATCCGCAGTCTTCATTCGATCGCTCAAAATCATTTCGACTGAGCTCACACCGTGCATAAAGTCGAGCATTCGAATTTTCAGTGTTCTTCAGAGAATTTTAACTTCGTCGGAATGCAATATGGATTAAAGTTCGAGGAGAATCTTAAAACAATGCTTCCTCCGCTGTCGGTAAATATACTTTGCATGCGGCGGTGCTTCATAAATAAAGCAATAAGAATTTACGCAACGAATGACAACATGTTTATAAGAACCGCGTGACCTTCATTTGAGAATCTTCAAATTATGCAAGAAGCTCTGACAATACGATAAGCCGCCCCGGTGTGTTGATAAAAATGCTCAAGACTTCCATGAACTTTAATTGCATGTCGTCCACATTTTACTTGGGAAGAAACCGGATTAATAAATGACGCGATTAGAATCTCTGCAGTGACATCTCTCGCAACGTATGGCACGTGACCCGCGTCTCCAATGTTTGCATCGAGCGAATCCGAGCAAGTATAATCCCCATGAAATAATTCAAAAAAGTAAAAAATAAACGCCAAAGTGCATGAAAAAGTCGAGGACGAAAAAGAGTATTACCAAATAAATAGCACGAAAACGAAGAAAATAAAAATAATAATTATAACATAAAAATAGATGTGAAATCAAAATGAACTGGAAGCACATAAAGGCATATATACACGTACATGTACCTTTAGATCATCAATACCCATACCTTCCCTCTCTCGCACACAGGCTTTCAGATAATTTATCATTTTTGTATCATTTTTGCCTTTTCGTTCTCGGCTTTTTCATGTACTTGGCGTTTTTTTTACTTTTTTGAAGTTTTTTACGAGGATCTGGCTGCTTTTATCAAAGATAATTGCATAGGGAGAATGCCTGCAATTATTTTTTAATATTCTTAAACCATCAGCTGTGTATTTTTCAATCAGCCTTTGGCGCTGTACGTATTTAACATTGAATTATTTAACATTGAATTTCGTTAAGTACATTCTCGATGTAATTGGAGGGTATAATAAATATTGATGAACATATACTTGGCCTCTATATTCATCAATATTTATTATATCCTCACTTCGAGGAACAATGCTCTCCGTTTTTCCGTCCACGCAGCTCCAGGACCCGATAAACTGAGAATCGCACGTGCCATCAGCCACGAATTCGCAAACACGGAAAAAAAAACAAAACATCGATTCGCAAGGTCAACGCAGCTTTTGCATTTTTCAGCCGCAGTCTACGTTTTCGTTTGATGCTCCCAAACGCGCGCGAATTCGTAATTCTAATGAAAGCGTCATGGCGCTATTGCGCGCCAATTTAGAACTACAAGTTTGTCCGTAAAATTATAAATACATACGTGTGTTAGATAGATCGATACTTGGATCGATAGAGTTGAGAGTCGATGTGCATAGTGGCTTACGGGCAATAGATCTCAACTTTTAAAAATCAAACTACAGCTGTACATATGTATAATTTGTATAATAATTACTAGACATTCATAACAAAAATGGGTTAAGAGAATTTAGAAACACCAATGCATTATTTTCAACCCACTAAAATTATTTAAGAATAACAGAATTTTTTCCTTAGCTCCTGTTTTTGTAAATTTATGCAGCACATTTTTATTTTGCATGAAGATCCGCAGTCTAATAATTACTACTAATATTATTGTGTACGTATAACTGCAATGTTAATAAAGAAAAATTTCTTTTTTTATTGCCGCCCCGAATTAATTTATAATGCTTAACGAGGCCGTTGGTGGCGAACGAGTTTGGCTGTAGTATAAAATTGCGATGCCGATGATGGCGGAAGGATTGAACGAAACATAGAAAAATAAATGAAAAATGTGTTGGTAACGGACTGCGGATCTTTGTGCATTCATGATCTACGAGAATTTTCAAGAAATGCTGTAATATAAAACTTGATAGAATTTAGTAGAATTTTTATTTGTTTTGGATGCAGAAAGGCTGTTCCCGTGAGAGATAGAATTTCGTTCCATACCACTGTCTTGTAATTTGTCATACAATATCCTACAATCAGAGTTGGGCGAAAATTTTATTAAAATAAAAATTTCGAACAAAGTGGGTTTTGCTCCAAGTGGATTTTAAACCCGCTTTATTCGAGATTTTTACTCGAGTCAAATTTTTGCCGAACTCTGCCTACAATAAATGTTTCCTTATGTCGATCGTAGATCGTTGATAACAATATTATTATGATTTCAGCGCACTGGCTCGATCAATTGCTATTTAAAACACTATTTGCAAATTATCACAATGATCTTTTCCGACGTTTCGATCTTATTTTCGATCATTTTCAAGAAAAATAGAAGAATTGCAAATAGTGTTTTAAATATAGCAATTGATCGAACCAGTGCGCTGAAATCATAATAATATTGTTGTTTGCCTACGATATTGTAAAAATTGGAAATTCCATAAACATCCGCGGCGTGTATGTGTACTTACGTTTGAGAGATCGCGGTTTCGCCTGTTTCCTTCTGGACATAGCAGCGTGGCGTTGGTCGGTCCGCTGGCCGGATCGCCAATGACAGCTCAGCAGGAACGTGGATCCAGTCACATTTCGCACTTCCCTCGGAAACTCGATATTCCGTGCACTGGAAACGACGTCCGTCGCGAAACCGCACCGTTAACAAAACCTGGCCAGCGGTCCGTGGTGCGCGAGACACGCAACCGTTAATGAAACTGTCGCGGGAGCGTGGACGCGACGAGGGACGACATCGCGCGAATTCGAACGAGGTAAAAGTATCCGGTTACCCGCGCGACGTTACCATGGCGACGCCGAGTAACATCTCGCTGCGACAAGTCGAGCGAAGAACCGTGTTCATCACGTTCGATGCCACATCGTTCGTCTCAACTATTTACCTGTCCAGTGTTCGCCGATTATTTACGACGAACGAAAATGTGGCGAGCGAACTCCGATTTGTTTGTCGACGCGTTTATAGGGTGAACGGTTCCGTGCACCGGAAACCACGTGGGGTCTCCAATTCAAACTCGCGTGTACACACGATCCAACATGTCGCAACAGATACGGACGAACAACAAGCGCGGCTCGAAAGTCGCGCGACGAATGACTGCGTACCTGATACCGCGAACAGCCTGGCGCAGAGAACCACTGAGAAGCCATTGCGCATGCGCCACCCTCGCTGATAGCGTCCCTGCGCAATCCTTTCTAATCTCGCGTCAACCCTCGTACATGCAACTGTCTCTACAGCGACGCATGCAAACAATTCTGCAACATTCGCGCTCTGTTTTTTTTAGAAAGAACAACTGAAACCTGAAACACGATTGCAGTCATTATAGCCGTCCACCCACTAACATGTAGACTGTCCGAGATAACTGGAGCGAGCTGGACAACTGTTGTGACTACAAACGTTTAGGTTACAGTTACGCGCATAACTGACTGCGGATCTTTATGCAAAATAAAAAATGTTTGCATCGATTACAAGACACAGTTGCGAAATAAAAATTTCTTTCTTCTTTTAATAATCTGATTATGACGAAACCGATACGTTGGTGTCGTTGAATCTTTTCAATATGGCCACTGCTTAAAATTGTGCTTACCCGTTTTTGTCATAAATGCATAAAATCCGCAGTCTACTGATCACACACACTTTAAATCAGAATAACTTTTTCATAAATGGACTGGAGGTAAGGCTAGAAGAATTAGTTTAGTAAATGACGTCTAATAAATATGTTGAGAAAATGCGTTCAGTCGGAGTTGTGAAAAACAATAGTAAAAATATTGATTTTTACAACTTCTTTAGCTGGGCCAACGAAAATTTAAAAGGTGCGTTCAAAAGTGGTAAAGATTGCAATTTTTCATGATTTTCGACAACTGCCATTTTTACCACGTTTGATCGTTTATAATTCGTAAACCAAGCAATTCCAATAAAATTTTCAGATTGTATATAATTTATATGAGTTTACAAAACACATCTATTAAACTTTCGTTATTGGCCCAGCTAAAAAAGTTGTAAAAATCAATTTTTGCTATTGTTTTCCACAATTCCGATCAGATGCGTTTTTTCAACATATTTATTAGATATCATTTACTAAGTTTACCTTCTAGCCTTACAAAGAAACTGAAGTCGTTTGGTCCATTTATAAGAAAGTTATTCTGATTTAAATAAAGTGTGTGTGATCAGTTATGTTTGTAACTGTATCTGATACGATATTGTAGGATTAAATTGTTATCAGGATATAAAGAACGTAAGGCACCCTAGTTTAGAAAACGGTTAAAATATATATGTATTTGAAGAACGATTGTGTATAACGATTATGCGTCTTCAAATATATTTTAACCGTTTTCTAACCTACGAGTGCCTTATACGTTCTTTACATTTTGACAACAATCTAATCGATCCTACAATATGATATCAATTTATCCATCAAAATCTTCAAGTGCATTTCTCACCTGTTCCATTGTTTAATTTATACTTTGGCTAAACACACATCCGACGCCAAATAAGCCACAGTGAGAAACATATTTATGCAGATGTTTATCTTCTAATTTCAATCAGAATTTGAATCTTGAAAAAATCTAGACTGCGGACCTTATGCAAAATAAAAATATTCTGCATCGATTGTATGAAGCAGTATTTGAATAAAAACTTATTTCACTTAAACACAACATGATAATACTCTTAGACTTTTTATATTCTTCACCGTTTTATATTTCACCCAGTTAATTTCTTCACAAATGCATAAAAATCCGCAGTCTACTGGTTACCTTTCTTCGACGATTCGTCTACCATGAAATCGTCCGCCGAAGATTAGGTGATTTCAATGATGCATTATATCTCGGAGAAGGAATTCTGCTTTGCCGACACGAACCAAACAAATCGCCAGTCGTTCTGTATTGTACAAACAGATAAGTTCACTGTTATGACAGCTCGACGATTGATTTTGTTTTGGATTCAGTGAAATCAATATACGACTGTGGTATAATCAGTTCGTTTCTCTGATCCCTGGTTAGTCGGATATAAATTCGTAACAATCGTTACTTCCTACTTATCCACGGCTACGACGTTTGAACAGGTTAGAATTTAGACGATCTACAATAAATGGTGTTAATCCTCGAACGCAGAGTCATTCTAACTTCACTGTAACTGTTGTCGCGTTTACTTATTCAATTACTTATTTACTGATATAACATGTAACATATCATTTTAAAAATCTACACGATAAATTTTATGATCAATTCTTTCTTGAAATCTTTGTGTAGTGAAAACCTTACTATAATCAAAATATTGCCCGTGTTTTAGTCGTTCCAAGGTTAACAAAATGTTGAACAAAGTGTAGGCTATAGATATTTTATTTGCAACTTTCACAATTAAAGAAACAACCATGCTGTTGCTGGAACGTATCCCGGATCAAATTGGATATTTGGTTATGAATGAGGACGGAGCTGTATTAACGGTAATTATTTTGTTGATACATAAAAGGAACATAGAAGGAACATGTTGATCAATGCACTTTGTTGTTTCAGTCTGGAGGCGAATTAGAAAATGACGAAAGGATCGCAAACATTATCCTGGGTCTAGTCACGCTGACGAATAAAATCGATCCTAAGGGATTTCCCAGCAACGAAGCATTCGACAAGATATCCATAACGTATCCAGACCATTGCTATGTTATTTGCCTTTCAAACAAAAAGATTCATGTAGTTAAGAAAAGATTGGTTTCCGCAACTACTGCAGTTGTAGAGCAATTGCCTCTTGTTGATTTATAAATGAAATTATTCTAAGACTGTACAAAGTTAAGATTGTGTATAAACATATAAACACAAAACTATTTCCAATAAATAAGAAAAATGTAAGATACTTTTGTAGATCTGTTACCATAAATAAAATCGTATGAAAACACAGGAAACATTCTCTTCCTTACATGGACTTTGTTACAGCAATTATAAATATGGTACACAGTTAACAGAATAGTATAAATTGTATTGATTACAGATATAATTTACAATATATTACACGAGCTACTCTTGAAAAATACTATGACTCGTCCGTATCGGAACTATCATAAGTGACCAAGGACGTACACAGCGTGCTGGTCACCGGTTTCGATGACGATGATTGCGCCTTCAATTCCGGAAGTTTTGGTATTTCATTTCTATGTTTCTTCACGTTGCTTTTCGAAGATGATAGCGATAATTTTTGTAGCTTGTCTTTCGTGCGTACAATAGAAACCAATCGTTTCAAAGGATGAGGTTTCTTCTCTTCATCTGTAATACATGAAACAAGTATTGTAATTGCCAGAGAAAATGTGTTACTTAAATTACCATACTTTTCTTGTTCATCAGCAACTTTGCTAGCTTCACATCATCTTCGTGTTCGTTCACCAAATCAATATTTAATCCATTCTTCTTGAGCAGCATGTGGTCGATACCTTGCTTCTTCTGTAATTCTCTTTTTCTCGTCTGGAATGCAATAAATCAATAATTGAATGCTGACACTATAACGCTAATTGTGAAGAAACAAATTTTTATGTGGCTCTTGTAAATATGACATACCCGAAACGCAGAACGTAGTTCGCAGTTCGAAGTGTAATCATCTTTCCATGTAGCTTCGTTAAGTGCTATCGCACTTTCTAAGGAAGAATCACGCGACTTTGCTGTCTTTTTGTCTTCTATACCATGTTCCAATTTATACATTGCATCGTCGTAAAGTCTGCAAGACACTTCTTTCGTCTCTGGCACTATCTGATCATTTTCTTTGGGGTCCCATCTATTTTCTTGTCGTCTAGCTCCGCTAACTATCACGTAATCTAGATTCTGCAAAACAAGATCCATTCGTGAGACTTTGTATAAGTAATAATTAGACTGCGAATCTTTATGCAAATTAAAAATTGTCTGTATCGATTGCAAGGAATAGAAACATTCCATACATCTTCAATTTTTTAAATTTTCCTATAATTTTGAATTCCA
Organism: Lasioglossum marginatum; assembly: GCA_028455795.1. Lineage (NCBI taxonomy): Eukaryota > Metazoa > Arthropoda > Insecta > Hymenoptera > Halictidae > Lasioglossum > Lasioglossum marginatum. Next base: position 4,377,788 of record CM052262.1, read on the forward strand.
TCTACTCAATTCTGCTATAAATGCATAAAGATCTATTAATAATTAATCTGCAGATTATTGATTTCTAGCAAAACCTACCCCTGGATCAGTTTTGATCTCGAAATGATTATCGCACAGATGGCATTTCATACGAAACTGGTACAAAGGTGTGCTATAATACATTCCGACCTTCGTTTTCTCTGCATTATAACGTACACCCATTCCTATGTGATTGCCGCATCCATCGCACCATATATTATATGGCATCTCGAATCTGATGATAAGGATACCCATGTGTAATTTACGTGCTCTCTCACGTAACGCATGGGTACCCAGAAATTTATTGAGTCCTCCAACCTTCGGATCATAATCAGGTGGGTAATACAAGTTTGTACCTTTACGTTCACCCATTGTGCCCTGAAAATTAAACGAATGCTTCAAATTCTATCATAGTGTTGTTATTTTGTATTTATCTGTCAAAATCGTCAACACATTAAAAATATATGAAAAACGTATATAGATCGATCAAATTTCAATGGCAAACACGAATAATATTGTTACCGTATCATTGCTCTAAAATTTATAACTCGTACCTTGCTTTTTTACTACGTGTCCGCAAAAAGAGTGGATTCTTTCAAATCTAAATGTATAACCTCATTCGCCTTCACCCGTCTAATGACTGAAATAAAGTGTCTGTTTACGGATGAAGATTTCTGTCGACGGTACATATTGAATTGGCCGGTATAGTGCTGCCCTCTAGTCTAATTTTTAGCCTGGATCAGAACCTACGTCATCCCGTTCCCTTCGGAGGTATATTCCTTTTGGAAGTCTATTCTGTATTCCCCAATTGGAAATATTTATAAATCATCGTTAACAATCGAGTTACTAATAAATCTCCTATCGATTCTATCCTATCTTTTGTCCTTTTCCCTCTGCTGTAAAATCATAACACTCCTTGTTGGATACCTCTTTGCCTATCATGCTTTTCCTAATACGTACCAGAGGATTCGAATTCCCGCAGAAAAGTAGGTGGCACAAGTGGGCACAAGCAAGACATCTACTATCCTTGTCAAACACCACATCATCGCTGTCCTTGTCTTACACATGGGAGACATAGAGAAAATAAGTTCACGAACTCGCCGCTGTAGATGGCGCCACTATCGCGCTACGTAGGTTCAAAAATTTCAATTCTTTCAAAGTGAAGCTTTTCAGATACATTATTCCGAGTATGAACTGTGTAGATAGATTCTAACCTATAACGATGGATAAAACAAATATTGTCAATGTTATTTATCGTTTTATAGTTATTTCGGCCTGCACTATAGGCTGAAGCTTCTTTTAAGAAATGCTGTATTTCTGAGCACATCAATTGTTATGCTTACTGAAAACAATAGAAGAGCCTGTTATCGTTTTGTCATTGTAAGAGAGTCGAGGTGGCCTGGCATGCTTAGATCAAATATACATATATATTTATACGTATTACATATATACATGTATACATACATTTATTAATATATACATTTTTTTATATTTTCAAGGTCTCAACATCAATTCCGTATTCGTTTGTGACGCAACTTTGAGAGCAGATCCTCTATGACGTCGAATTTGTAATTCGTAAACGAAAGAGACGTTTTCATTAGATAGAGTTGGAAGGGATCGCTGGAAAGCTGACTTAACCAGTTTTTCACGGGGAATCCTTGAACGCGTTCGCTCGCTCGGCGTAGTTACGTCGGAAATGTTGAGCATCCGTGACGTATTCGGAATTTCCCCGACCGAACAGAACTTACGATCTCCTACGATCTGCAACCCGTTCGGATGGAAAATATCCTGATCCTGGATCACGCCACGATTCCAACGATACCTTTTCAGCGACTAGATGTCCCGTAGCGAGCTAATACATCCTGCTCGCAACAATTGTTTCGAGTAGCAACAAACTGGGTAGATGTAAGTGGATGGTCAAGGCCGATATGCTGGAACGGCGACCTCGAAAGCCAACGAAACAACGTTTTCTATGATCGTGCAATAAAAAATAACGAGCGGTATGGAATTCCATTATCTATTATCCTGAATAATTTGCCGATGATACAATCCGGTGTCGCGTCACAATTAAAAATTGTGTCAATGGCGCGACAACGCAACGCGCTTAGGCGAACCGCGATCTTGTACATCGATAAAATTCCTCGAGCCGATTCACCGGTAAACTAATGAACGTTTTTGGCAGGGAACCGAGAAAACCGTGTAACGCGCTCGGGGATCATAGCCGAGTGCTATCGCTACCGGTAATTGAGGGGAACTGGTGTCGTAATTTCGGCGTTGGAGTTGCAGAAATCCATGGGGGGAGAGCACGATTCCCCCTTCTCGATCGAGTTTACTAGGTCCCGTGCCGAGCGATCCCTACCTTCGATCACTTTGGTGACAAGTGGAGAAGCGGACAAGCCGACCAGCGGACAAACGTACGGTGATCACGAACGCAGACCGCAGTGGTTGTTTGGTCCTCGCGAGGGTACCACGTCTGTCGCAACAGGTGCCATAGATGTTGCACGGTTCAAAGATCGAGGCTCTCCGCGCGTCCCACATCGACGAAACACTTCCTCCCGATCGGATACCCGGCCTCCACGTCTCCAGGCTTCGTTCGTTCGATCGAGATGCGACAGGTATTACAGTTTTCATTCAAGAACTATCTCCTCGACTTTCCAGGCCGGACTCTCCAGAATTTCGGACACGCCGCACGGCATTGGTCCGGAAATTCAGTGACATTTTGCCTCAAATCAACTTTCCCGTATCGGTATCTAATCAACGAACATTGTTACTTAAATGTCCATAGTTGCAATAAACATTGAAATTTGGACATTGATGTTTCGAGAACGTTTATATTCTTATATTTGTACACCTTACTATTATGAGAATATCAACTTTTTTTTTATGCATGCGAACATTTGTTTGAAACATTGATGCTTCGGTTTGATGTTTAAACGAATGTTCATAGATAGAGAAACATTTATGTTCATATATAAATATAAAAAATTGATACTTTAATCAAAATTTAATTTTCTCTTAACGAACGACCAATTAAAATGTACACGGTACTTTTAGAAAGGCTTTTAGTGTTATTCTTGCTTGACACTTATCTATTACCTCTAACCTCGTTCGATGTTCGATGATAGCAGAAGAGCCACAACGGTGAACGCATGGGACCGTTTTCGAGGCAACGTCCTACATCGATAAGAATCAGACGCTTTCGTTTTGATCTTTCCTTGAAAATCTCGCGGATAGTGTTCCAAGATTACTTCATCTACCAGCTGACGGATGTGGGCAAAGTGCTATAGTCTGTCGAGAAGTCGCAGTATCGCAAAGCTAAACTGTTAGAGAGGAAAGAGGAATCGTCGGGGAACTGTAACTGTAACATACATTTTATTTTATTACTCGTTCATTTTTGCTTTACTCTCATTATTTTGTCATTCTGTCAATTGCAATTTGGAAAAAGTTAAATGTTAATGTAGACGTTGATAATAATATGAAATCTCTATTTATTTCGTCACGACTTACTTTATTTTAGAAAAAGGATAGCAATGAGGAAATTAAATATGAGGTATTCCCTATCTCCCAATGGAACTTCAAGTAGGATCCAACGGAAAATTAATAGTCTTGCAGAATTAATATACTTGCGACACATCCATCGCAAGTTAAATTAATATTCGCTGGAAACTAACGTTTGTGACGTCAGTTGTGGATACCAGATGCACCATTATCTTGGAACACTGTATTCTATGCATATCCTATACAAGGGAGTTCCAACCTATTCCCCTCCGACAAGGTCCCCACCATTCGAACCTCTTCTCACTACTACTTGCGCGGGAGAGAACAGGGCCGAAGTTCGACAGTTACAATGTATGCGTGTCCTACTATAGTATAGTGGAACTATATTAGAACTATACATGTAACAATAAAGACTAAAAGTGGGGTAAGAACCTAAGCGGGGAAGAAGCCACGTGTAGCTCGCGAGCTACCTGTTGGAACTCGCTGTTCTACACCTATTATAAGTATATGTATACGGTCTAAGAGCTGCACGTAAACGTGTCCGTGCGGCCTGTAAAAGAAAAGAGAAGTCATGGGAATGCGTTTCATAAGCTCGCGTGAGGGAACTTGGACGATAATTTGCGATCGCGAGGTGATTTGAACGCGCGACTACGTCATGCCTCCAATGTCAACTTTCCTCGATCGTAACACAGCAGCGACTATTAATGTCGGCATTCGAATGTCTATCGGTTTCAAGTTAAAACATTTCATATGCCGATCGTAACCAGACGTATCTGGAACCAGTTCTCCAATGTCGACGGTCAAGACGGTCTCTTCCTCGATCAAATTCGATCCACTTAATCCCCAAGTTTTTGCTGTTGCTTCTCAATTATACACTTGTCCGATACTGCGTACTCGCGAGATCGGATCCACCGATCTACGGCGTACGCTCGGAGCGAAGGTAGACTGTCCGATTCTTCAACTGCGTTGCGAAATTGGTTACATAAATCCGCGTCCACGCGAAAGTGGAAACAAAGATCGGAGATTTGCGTCAACACCGGTAGTTGCTAATTTACATTTTTCTACGTGTGTTCGCTGCTCCAAAGAGTTCGAAAAGGTGTTCTTGAAATGCAATGAGAAAATACTAATACATGAAAGCGAAAGAGAACTCTCACGGTCCCAATTACATTTCTGACTACACAAAATCACAACTTCGATATTCAATGAAGAATGAAGTTCATGTTCGCTCATACATATAGTGGAATTTTCAATTTTACTTTCGGATCTGGTTTTAGAATGACAAACTGCATAAGAATCACCCAACAGTAATTGCTGAATAAATTTGATGTCGCACAGTGATAATCGAGAAAGCGGGGACATGGAACAATCGCTTTCGTCGTGACGCAATCGAGCCGGCGAAAATAAAAATCTGGATGAACGAATTGTGAAAGTCTCTTTGTTGCTTTCTTCCGTCGTCCGAACGAATTCCCCGTGATTTTCTTCTCGTTCCGGAATGAACGAGGCGCGAGTCGGTGGTCCCTGGACGAGAAGAGAAGCGAACAGAATTTACTGCTGGCGATAAAAAAAGAAATTCCGCTAATAACCGGAAATTGTTAAGGGTCTCTCGATCGGCCAGAGTCCTGTGGAGTCCCCGCCACACGCGGTGTGTATTATACATATTACTAGGACTATCGATACACGATATCGTAAACGCAGAATCAACGAAGAGTGGTCGAACCGGCTTCCTTTGCGCAACGAGCAACTAATAATTACAGTCGCGCTTTAGACGCTGTCGCAAACGGATCCTTTTATAGCTTTCGGACTCCAAATTCGCCCTTTTGCAAGTCAAATTCAACCTTATTTTTTGTAAATCTATTTCATCCTTTTGGAAATCAAATTCAACCTTTTGCAAGTCAATTTCACCCCTTTCTGTAAATCAATTTCACCCATTAAGAATATTTAAAATTAATTACACTTGAAAGCATCTCCGTTGAGTTCAGAAGAAGTCACCATGGACAGGAGGATACAGCGAAATGCTTGTGTGACGTTCGACACACGTGAACGATATCATTACAGCGAGGAACACAAGATTCAATACTCAATACGTTTCAATAAATATTGATAATAGTAAACAGAAAATGGCTACAATGAATATACATATTTACACATAGTTTTCATACATCACAAAGTTAATGAATTGGTAATTACTAGACTGCGGATCTTCATGCAAAATAAAAATAAGGATGAATTTGGAGCGCAAAACCTGTAGAGCGTGTTCGAGGAATCTCGCCGAGCTCCTGCCGCATCAGTGTTGTTCGGAATGAAACAACGAAGTTTAGAAACCGATCGCCAATTCGATCGACTAATTGCGAAGTAATCGCACTGGGTACCCGCGATCCGCGAAGGCCGATCCTTTCTTCGGCGTGGACTGATGCAATGGTTAGAAATCGGATCGGTGCAACAGCTCGATATAGACTAAGCGTTTCTTCTTTTTTAGAATTCGATAGCCTGTCCTCTTTGCAACGTTAGATCGCATTTCTGGTTGATCGAAATGTTAGGAATGTCGCTAGCGACGTCCGAGCGAAGTAGGTACAACGATCCAAGTATGCCAAAACATCGGCACGCGAGACAATGCTTCGCCGATCGTTCGCGGCAACCGGTCAATAGTTGAGCGAAGGATGAGCGCCGAGTGCATCCAGCCATCCGTCATAAATTATTTCTATAGCGCTTAATTATCCAGTTCGGACGAACCGTGACGCGAAATGACTAATTTCTCTACACTCTCGTTCTCGGTACGCCGCACAGTGGGACAAAGTCATGAACTTTGTATCAAAATCAAAGAACTTTCAATCGAGCAGTATACTTAACCGACCCGAAAATCATATTAGTAAAAAATCGATCAAAGTTGTACAAAAATAATAATGTATCGCCAGAAGTTAGAAAATTTCGTTGACGAGAAGTAAGTTAAAAAGATTGAACACTTATCTTGCTTCCTGTGTAAATGAAAATATAATTATAGAAAATAGTTATCTAATTTCAATTAGATTACAGCCAGTTACTTTGTAAGTAACTCGAAACGTTCAAATATTTCATTATTTTGTTGTTCACATTATTTATTTCACATTCTGCAATATTCGAGCTTGAATTTAAAACAAACATCATCGCTCTATCTGATTTCTATGGAAAGTTCTTTGATTTTTCCGCGAAGTTCATCGCTTTGTCCCACTGTGCGCTGCGTCCAAGGACACTAACCGAAGTCCAAACGTTCCGCGAGTAAAAGTACGCGTTGTATATGGAAACCTGCGAAAACTCGTGACAGTCTGCGAAATTGGTTTCAGCACGGTAGAGAAAACGCAGCGTTCGTTGGAGACGATGGCCTCGCGACCACGAACCTACAGAAACCGATCGCCAGTGTCGTCACGGGGAAGGTAAATCGCTATTATATATAAATTCGGTCAAAGTATTGCCTGATCGCAAACTTCCGATGTTCTTCAGATCCATGGATACGGGGTGCAGGATGATCGCAAGTTATCGCTGTCGTTATCGGTTCCGGAAGAAATGGTAGGTCCGTTTACGATTGGGAGCTCGATTTGGCACCGATCGCAGACTGTGCCAATTCCCGAGCTCCCAGCGGTAAGTCGCGCGATTAATGCGAATTAACGATACGTAATTGTCGCGACGAAGACTATAGTAGAGAACGAGAAGCAGAGAGCGACTTGGGGCAACGGTGTGGAGTTCTTGATGTCCTGCATCGCGATGTCGATCGGCCTGGGCAACGTTTGGAGGTTCCCGTTCACCGCCTACGAGAACGGGGGCGGAGTTTTCTTGATTCCGTACATCATCGTTCTGTTCGTCGTTGGCAAACCGTTCTATTATCTGGAGATGATCATGGGACAATTCTGCAGCAGATCCTCCGTCAAGATGTGGGCAGCAGGTGCGAAATTGGCTTTATTACAGACTCCTAGGAACTATCTCTGTCGCATTATATGTAAATCGCATTTATATAAAAATATATATAAATCGGATAAAGATTACTTACTTCGACCGATTCGCAGTGCCAGGATTTCGTGGGGTTGGCTGGGCCCAGATGTTCTCCATGCTGAGCGTAGGCACCTACTATTGCTCCTTGATGTCCGTGACCCTCCTGTACTTGTTCTCCAGCTTCCAGTCCGTGCTTCCTTGGTCCACGTGTCTAGAACAGTGGGGAGACTCTTGCGTAGATTCCGGGGGTCACCACAATTCGACGAAACGGAACCACACCAATATGACCAGCTCGGCCGAGTTTTACTTTCAGTAAGAGAATAACGAAGTTTCCGGCTACTTTCGCTTGGAATTTCCTAGAGGAGAATCCTCCGGTATAACACGATCGAGAAACTAAATCTAAAAATAGAAACTTGAACTTTTTGCCACCAGGAAAACAGTATTAATGGAGAAGTCGAACATCGACGACGGCATCGGACTTCCGGATTGGAAGCTGACGATCTGCCTATTGATCTCGTGGCTCTGCATATTCGGCGTTCTGGCTCGCGGGGTGCACAGTTCCGGAAAAGCGGCCTACTTCCTCGCAATCTTCCCTTACGTGATTATGATCAGCTTACTGATCAGAGCGGTCACCCTGGAAGGAGCTATGAACGGGATCGTTTTCTTCATTAAGCCAAACTGGTCGAAATTGTTCGAGGCGAAGGTTTGGTACGCTGCCGTCACCCAGTGCTTCTTCTCGCTGTCGGTCTGCTTCGGCGGTGTGGTCATGTACTCCTCCTACAACGACTTCAGACACAACATATACAGGTTATTCTTCCGTCTTTCCTCAGTTCGTTGTATCGTCACAGTTTCAATCACCGCTTCATCGTTTCAGAGACGTGATAGTGGTGACCACGCTGGACACGTTCACCAGCCTTATCGCGGGATTCACGATTTTCGGAATATTGGGCAACCTGGCCCACGAACTCGGCACGGACGACATCGCGAACGTCGTCAAAGGTGGAACCGGCCTCGCATTTGTCTCCTATCCGGACGCTATCGCAAAGTTCACCGTTCTACCTCAGGTGAGGCGCAAGCTCGTTCAAAGCCCTTCAATTCTGTGGCGCCACCAGTGGCTTAGTCTAATAGCGGCCTACAGCAGAGCCGGGCAACTAGCGGCCCGCGAGCCGCACCCCGCTTCTTTCCCCTCTTCTCAGTGCCTCCCAGCGTCTCCCACCATTCGAACTTATGAAAGAAACCGCGCCGCGTCAGCTCCCTTGCTCTGAAGATAAAGCCAAGCTAGAAATGAAGAGTGGGAGAACCAGCAAACCCCGGTGGGGGTCGCACAACGCCAACGGGGAAGAAGTTGTCCGGATCTGGTTTATAGGACGACCTCGCAGGATTTCCTGAAAAACAAACGAGAATGATCATGGTCGAACGGTACGGTAATTCAAGGTGTTCGAGTGGTCGGAATGCATTAAGGTATCAAAGGATCCGGCGCGAGTGACGCACCGAGGTGATCCAGATCCGGATCACATCGGAGCGAACGATCTACATCGAGGTTTCTCACCTGTTCACAGCTGTTCTCGGTGTTGTTCTTCCTGATGCTGTTCGTACTCGGCATCGGAAGTGCCATCGCCATGGCCGGAGCTATCATCACCATTATCAGCGATCAATTTCCACACTGGAAGTACTTTTACATAATACTCGGCACGGTGGTCTTCGGATTCTCCGTTGGGACCGTTTATTGTACACCTGTAAGTAGGACGTAAGCGGAGATAGAATTCACATTGTTACGGACGACACTTCGAACCGGTTTTTACGGTTTTTACCATAAACAGGGTGGACAATTCGTGTTGGAACTGGTCGATTACTACGGCGGCACTTTCATCGTGCTCATCTTAGCCACTCTGGAGATCACTGGAATCTTCTGGGTGTACGGGCTGGAGAATTACGTGGATGATGTCGAGTACATGCTGAAGAGGAGGCCGTCCGCGTACTGGAGACTCTGCTGGGCTATTATCACTCCTATTTTGCTGGCTGTGGTTCTGGTTTACTCGTTGATCAATCTGACGCCTATTACACACACTGGTATCTCCTATCCCGAGAGCGCGCACGGTACGTGTAGCTTTCGCAAAATTCTAAACACTAGTAATAATCGATAATTCTGTGTTTCATGCATTCTATTTTAACTTTAATACAGACATGTATGTTGACATAACGTTTTCCTCACTGTGCGATGTCACGATTCACATTGTTTTCCCTGTTGAATTGCAGCTGCTGGCTGGACTATCTGCGCCTTCGGAGCACTGCAGGTTCCTTTCTGGCTCATCTATGTCATGCTATCCAAAAAAGATTTGGGATTGTCCGAGGTGCGAATCTAGATAGACACATTTCTAGAGCGACGTTGATTCGTAGCAAGTTGGACAGAAGTCTTAACGATTCATTTTTCTGCACAGATGATCGCGTCAGCTTTCAGACCTTCCTCGGACTGGGGACCCAAGAACGCCAAAGAACTGACCGAGTGGCGCGAGTTCAAGGAAACAAAGCGGAAACTCCGGGAAAAGCGGCAGTGCTCAAGATTCAAGCAATTCGTTTACGTGATATTCTGCGCGGAGGATAAACTCGCGTGATACCGTACCTCGTCGGAGTCGCATTCCGCACGTCTGCTCGCGTGCCCACGCGTTTGCAATTCTAACTTCTCGCCTTCGTTTCCTACAAAGCGGCTTGTAGACCGAAAGGAAGTTCTCCCGAAGGAAACGGACGTCCTCGAACGATGCGCGGGTAATTTAAAAATTAACAAGCCTCTGAACGGCGATTCGATAAACGCTATCGTCGAACGAAAGCGTCGGCGAAAGCCAGAACAGTTCCTCGACGTCCGCCGTTTTCGGAAGGAGCTCTTCCGCGAGCATCGTAGATCACAGTATTAATTGGTAAATCAATGAATAGCGTCGTTAGTTCAAGCGAGGCTAGTTCGATCGCTCGACTGCCGCAGGAAAGCATTTACGCAAATAAACTCACGCATTTATTTATTAAACGGTGTCGTTATTGCAAATCATTCGGGATCCGGAAAATTCCAATCGCCAAAGTATTCCTCTTCCTCTTCGTATTCTTTCTCCGCGGGCATTTCCGCGTCCTCTTCTTCCTAAAACCAGCGCGTTTTAGAATCGTGGGGCATATTTCATTAATAGACAGCGGATTTTTTGTGAAATAGAAATTTTCCTCTTGAATTGCAACAAACCGGAGTGACATAGAAATTTATTTTCTCTCTTATCTATTTTATTGATTTTAAGACGTGTGCAAGGAAACCTGTCACCCTTTCTTCATTAAATCATCAGACTGGAACTAACAATGAAAATGAGATTTTCGGAGCTTATGGTGAAAACATAAGAATATCCACTAAAAATGTTGTCATTTGAAAAAATTGTTCTCTTCACCATTTATTTTGCAATTGTTTTAAACAAGTGCAATGTTTTTATAGCAGGGCACTTTTTAAAACATTGAAAAAAATGAGGATAGCTTGAAAATGATATAAAAGCATTTTCAATTTCGTTTAATGTTTTAAATGCATAAAATCCGCTGTCTATTAATTAAACAAGAAAATATAACTTTGGGTTTGAGCCTTGCTCGCTCGATCATCAGTTCCAGCTCGAACTCCTTCAATCTTCTCTGTCGCTCCTGGCAGATCTGAAATCAGAATTTGATAACGATAATACGCAACGACGCGATAGGAATCCAGGAAGATGGAGATGACCTTGTAGTTCAGCAGCCAATGACTAAGGTACTCGATCGGGTCGGAAGGCTTCTTCGCGAGGATGTCGCGAAGGGCACAGGCCAGCGGCTTGCTCAAGCCGTGACTCAAATAAATTCCATCCGGAGACAAGTAATCGCACGAGGACGCTGTCGAAGGTCGGGTCGAATCGGTCACTTCGCGATTCTTTGCTTCGGTCCACAGCTGTTCCAGTTCCGAGACATCCTTTTCCGAAAAGCCCATCGCCCTCAAAAGTCTAAAAACGTGTACGAACATATAAATAAAATAAATACATATAACTAGACTGCGGATGCTTATGCATTTATGACTTCTGAAAATTTTCAAAAAATGGAAGAATATAAAATTCCACAGAATTTAGTACGATTTTTATTTATTCAGATATTTTCATTTTTATTTATTCAGATATTTTCATTTTTATTTATCCAGATTATTCAGAACTACACAAAGTCTACTATCACTGTAAATAACATTTTACATGATTCCACTTTCTTAAGATTTTCCTACAAGAATTGAAAATTGCATGAACATTCGCAGTCTACATATGACTAATAAAAACTACGAAAATATACGTCAAATTTTTTATTTGATCACCTGAGAAATTCATCCGTGAAACCGACTTTCAGCAACGTCTCGATAAGGTTCTCGCTGGTCGATCTATCCCGCAAGAATTTTCTAATTTCCTGTCGCGGGGACGACACAACCTTGGGAATTTGTTCCGCTCTCTCTTTCTCGTTCCACGCTCTGCACGGATCCTTAAACTTAGGTTCACGATCTGTGACATCTTGTCCGACATTTTCTATCGCCTCCTCGACGTTTCTTTCCTCGGTCTTTTCCATTTCATCATCAAGGTTAATCGCTAGGGAGTCTCGAACTGCCGCGCTCGCGTTGCAACGCGAACTTCACCGCATTTATATGGAACACGTATGATTCATCTTCATTTTTAATCAATCCGTATCCTTTGCACGCGACACTGATAACGCGTGTGTACTCTGCAATATTGTACTTCGTCATTAATCTATCGTTCGATCCCGATCGCTAGAATCTCTATGCAAACTCCCATTTTTCCGGAAGAGAACATGATTGATTTCTGGAGCTAGACAATTTCTAGTAAGGATGAAATGGAAAATTAATCCATCGATCCATCGATTGCCGTTCGCCAAACAATTCGATCGTCGAAGAAAGAATTCGATCGGCAGACAGATCAAAAATATCGATCGTCCTTGTTGGGCGATATCCGGAATATCGAATCAGCTGGAAGATCTTTTGTTGCGCCGCCACTAACGTCGATATCAGTGTTCGAGCTAGATGAGTGTCTTATCAGATCGAGTGCAGGGAATTGCAGAATAATCTAAATGTTGGGATCGTAATCATCTTATCGTCAAGGTTTTTTAAAGTATTCGTGAGTGGTGGGTATCGACACGCGTGTCTTCATATAAAGAGGCGGCGAAACGCGATGTCGACCGATTCGTCGATCGTTCGACGAGCGACGATTCGTTCTCATCACCACCGATCGTACCGGTTCCTCTCGTCGACGGCTCATTGTCTGATCGAACGCTGGATCGAGACGATCATGGTGAGTACTACTAAGAGATAATGATCATGTCACATCTGAACACATCATTGATTATTCGTAAGGATTTGATCAAGTTCAATATATGTATACTCACGAATCCGACTCAATTTCAATAACCAAGTGGAAGGAGTCGTATCTTTCGCAAGTAGTACCCGAATCTTGGAAATTAGAACTGCATAGCGGGTTTTAAGCAGTTTATTTATCGAATTCGTAACTATTTAAGAATACTATTCCATTTACAGTACTCGGTTTTAGCTTGTTCCTTTTTTCGTGATATTCGCGTGCAATTCTTTATAAAATGGGTCACAAGAGGACAGCATAATTAATTTTAAAAGTAGAACAAATAATGATTAGAAAGTTTTGTAAAAGGTTCGAAACTATCTGGCATAGATTCGAGTATACTTAGGAGTACTATTTCTATTTTTCGAAGTACTTATAGGGAGCTCGAATTCGATCAATCAAAGTACGAACCAGTTTGTACTCACCGCGTACACATCGCGAGGTACTTGATCACATCCGTAATTATTCGGCGATCCGATTCGATCGCAACGGGAAGCGTATAAATCACGAGAATACAGCAACTCGTTTGTCACCGCGTTTGGACTGAAACGATTCGAAACTAGGTACATATTCGCGTCCGCGGATCAACAATGGAGTCAGAGGTATTTGACGTGTAATTAATAGGACCGTGAACAATGACGGAAGCGATATACGCGACCCCGATTAGATTTTTGCCACGAGAACACCCGCGATAGCAACATTTCACTCACGCGATAAGAATCGGTAGAGGGCACATAAAGAGCTTAAGGCTAATGCGCGTTTGATTGCGAGCTGCGGGATACCGTGACGCTGGCGTTTCAAAAAAAAATGATCGGAAACACGCGTCGTTTGATGTTCGTTCGTTAGGGCGATCTAGCTCATCGTGGACATCGGAATCCGGCGTTCGTCGTGGACGAGGCGGATAACGAGACGACTTTCGGGAAACAAAGAGGATCAGTGTCGCAGCGTTCTGACACTGTTTCGGAACCGGAAGTTGGGGGCAGTTGGAACAACAGCATTGAATTTTTGATGTCCTGCATCGCTATGTCCATCGGGTTCGGCAACATCTGGAGGTTCCCGTTCACCGCTTACGAAAACGGCGGAGGGGTTTTCCTGATTCCTTACATCATCGTGCTGCTGCTCGTCGGGAAGCCTTTCTATTATCTGGAGATGATCATCGGACAGTTCTCTTCGTCATCCTCCATCAGAGTATGGAGCGTGTGCCCCGCACTTGTCGGTACGCGTTGCAAATCGCATAAATTCACGTTAAATTGTTCGACGTTGTAAAATGTAAGCGCGAATAGTAGATTAATTGATTTCAGTTCACGACCAGGCTAACCACTAGCCATGTACACTGGAGGTTCCTGTTTATTTCAATACACGGTGATATAACGTCGAACAATTTATTGCTGTCTCGCATACGTCTAACATCAACAATCGAAAAGAATTTGAACGAAAAACATACAAGCATGTTCTTAACACGTGCTACGTGATTGAGATCCGGATTCGTTTACCACACGTGTACACGTGTATTTAGGTACACGTGAGATAAGGATCTCTGGTACGCGCGTCCTTCCCTCGTCTTCTTTCTCTTAACGAAATTGATCGCTCCAGGCGTGGGTTGGGCCCAGTTTTGTTCCACCGTCGCCTTGATGACTTACTACAGCTCGCTGATGTCCCTAACGCTGTACTTCCTGATCGCATCCTTCTCCGCCGAGCTGCCGTGGTCCAAGTGCAGAGAGGAATGGGACAGATGCGTGGATTCTGGTAAGAAGTCGAACGACAACACCTTCGACAACGGGTTGGGACAGTCCAACGCGTTCCACCTGTTGACGAACAACACACAATACAGAAGTTCAGCTGAATACTACTTCACGTAAGTCGCCGTTTGTCCGACAAGTCTTTTCCTCTTCATTCGCGTGTTTGCCCGTTTTAGGAAAGTCGTTCTACAGGAAAAGGACAACATCGACGACGGGATAGGCTTGCCGGATTGGAGATTGACGCTCTGCCTCCTCGGTAGCTGGATCTCCGTGATCCTGATCACTTCCCAGGGTGTGAAGAGCTCGGGGAAAGCTTCCTATTTCCTCGCGATTTTCCCGTACATCATCTTGGTCAGCCTCCTGATCAGGGCAGTGACCCTCGAGGGAGCTGCAGCAGGGATCCTCTACTTTATCACGCCGAGATGGTCGAAACTTTTACAGCCCACCGTTTGGTACGCCGCCGTTACTCAGTGCTTCTTCTCGCTCTCCGTCTGCTTCGGAAGCATCATCACCTATGCGGCGCATAATGATTTCAGGCACAACATTTACAGGTAACGAGCGGAGTATCTACTTCGATCGCTCTCAACAAACTTTCGATAACACTGTACAACGCCAAACTTGTTCATTACTAGACTGCGGATTTGTATGCATTTATGAAGAAATTGGCTGGGTGAAACATAAAACAATGAAAGATTAGAGAAATCTAAGAATTAAGGGACGACGTGAATTTTCATTTAACTCCTGCTGCCCACAATCGTTGCAAAATATTTTTATTCTGCATAAAGATCCGCAGTCTATTCATTACTGTCGTGCGATCCTTATAGAGTTTGTCATTCTAAAACCAAATCCGAAAGTAAAATCGCTCTATCACGCAACGTTTCCGGAAGACATTGATTTTTGTAGAAATGCATGATTATGATAAAAAGAATGAGATGTTACATACGTGAAAACTAAACATGCAAGACAGTTCAGTTCATAAATTCCTACTATTATAAATACTCTTCGCAACGAACAAAAGTCAAGACAAAATCTACAAGAATCACCCAACAGTGATCGTTGAACACGAACAAAGTATAATTTCGTGTAATCTCGCGATACACTCTTCAGGGACGCGATGATCGTGACGACTCTCGACACGGTGACGAGTCTGATAGCAGGTTGCACGATCTTCGGGATTCTAGGGAATCTCGCACACGAAATGAACATAACCGACATCGAGAAAGTAGTCAAGTCCGGCGCTAGTCTGGCGTTCATCTCGTATCCCGACGCCATCGCAAAGTTCACTGTCGTTCCTCAGGTAGTAAAATCCTCGAACAGCCCTGTAACATAGAAACATCGATGGGAACAAGTTTGAATATTTTCTACAGCTGTTCGCGGTTCTGTTTTTCGTGATGATGTTCGTTTTGGGTGTCGGCAGTATCGTAGGAATGGTGTCCGGCCTGGTAACAGCGTTGACGGAGAAGCTACCGAACGTTCAGATCTGGAAGATCGTCCTTCCGGTCTGTCTGATGGGATTCGCTGTCAGCACGGTTTACGTGACACCGGTAAGCCATCTTTTCCTTTTTATTTTTGCTCAATCAGAATTCTACTGTCGACAGACGTAAAAGGAGATTAGATTTTAGACACTTATCCGTAACGCGTTATCGTCGTGATCCGACAGTTCGGTCGAAATCTAATTAATTCTTTATACACGTATCGAGAAAATTGGTCGCGATTACCAGAATGTACCAAGGATGATGTTAATTTTCGATTGCGTGTACCACTCGACTGGAAGACAAATAATTAAGCGACGATAGCACTGTTCAATGTCTATTTTGCGTCCCGATAACCGCAGTAAACAATTAAAATTTGTTGATCGATGTAATCGACACGCTAATCTTCGTTCTTGGCAGGGCGGACAATTCTTGTTGACGTTGGTCGATTACTATGGCACCTCGTTCGTCGTTTTCGTCCTTGCGTCCTTCGAGATCACCGGGATCGTGTGGATATACGGTTCGTATGGTTTTGAGACATCTGAAACGTTGAAAAAGTGGTTTATGAGGTGGATGCTTTTGATACAGGTTTGGAGAACTTTATAAACGACGTCGATTTCATGCTCGACAAGGAAACGAGCAGCTATTGGAGGGTCTGTTGGTTCCTGGTGACACCTTTGATTCTGATTGGAATCTTCGTTTACACCGTCGCTACTCTGGAGGCTGTGACGTACAGCGGTAAACCGTTTCCGGCGTCGGCTCACGCGGCCGGAATCGTGATACTGTGCTTCAGTGTTTCACAAATACCGATCTGGGCCTTGGTGCGGCTCGTGCAGAACAGGCGGTTGCCATTCCTGCAGGTACTATTACATGATTGAATAAGTTCGTGCCCGGTTTTCATAGATGTTGCAAACTGTACTGCACGGCGGAGTGTAAAAAATAATTATATTATCACCATTCTTTCCTAATCGTAAAAAAGAAGCTGTATTCTTTCAAATTTAGCCATTGAATTTTATTTTCAAATCGGGCACGAAATTATGCAATCATCCGATATTTTGGTTCGCACGGGAAAATAATGTATTTCTTACAAGGAAGGTCACCCAACCGTAGCACGCCGATTTTAATGAAATTTTGATATGATATAGAACTGAGAAAAATATTTGACACGTATTTTTTTATAGCTGCAGGCATTTATGTTTGGGGCGAAAAATCCATTTTATTGAATATCTCCGAGACTATCAGGGCTAGATGAAAATTTAAAAATTTCAATTTGTGCGTTTTTGAATAACGAATCTTTCAGTCTAAATTGATTTCAAAAAAAAATGATTTGTTTAAGAACTATGTTAAAAATTAACATTTTTTTTTTATTATCGCTCATCTTGTTTCTTTCATTTCAGAATCTGAAAGCGTCTTTCGGCTCGGCGCCGGAATGGGGACCGAGAGGGATCAAGTACAAGAAAGCCTGGGTCCAGTATAAAGAGGAGAAAGAGAAAGAGAAGAGTCTCCGGACGCAGCCTTGGTGGCTTCAGCTGGTCCATGTTGTGTTCCGCATTAAACCGAAGTAAATGGACGCGATTACAGGCCGTCGTCGACAGAAAATCTTTTTTCGAGGAAAATAAGCTGTTTTAATTGGTCACAAAGCACCTACTTACGGTGATAACGCGCCCGCGCGCTGCAAAATTAATTAGTCCGTAATTTCGCGATGCGATCGATCGCCTAAGGAATCAGAAGTATCTGAGTTAGGATCGATAGATTGGCGAACGGTCGATAACAATTACGATAACGAAGTTTCAGACTCGAGTCTGATACAGAGTACGCAGAAAATCGCCGGAAATCTTGTTGCTCTCGTTGCTCGAAACGAAAACGGGATCTCCGATCGCCGATCGTGCGTACATATACCGTGAAGCTATATTTCTAGTCTCCGCCGAACACCGCTCTCAGAATCCTCGGACTTTTTTTACTCAAGTTCATCCGCGAAATCCTCTTCGCATTCTTGAACTCTATCCATTGTTTGTACTTGACCGGATCCTTGGGACCCCAATCGGGACTCGGTTTCAGGATCTGAAAGTATGCGAGTGAAAAATGTATGAAGAATACTGTTCTCCGTGGCTCTATCGTCTACGTCGCTTACGTCCAAACAAGGTTTGCCTCTGTTCTGTATGTTGGTGATAACGATCCACAGGGGAAGCTGGACCACTCCCAGTCCCAAAAGTACCCATCCAGCGACTAAAACGATACCGATACAAGTAGGAGTGAAATTTTTAGTAGATATCAGAATTTCTGGTTATCCGCCCACCCCTAACAACATGTATGTATTATACAGGGTGTCCCAAAACGATAGCGACAGCCAGAATTGGGTCATTTGAAGCGACATTTTCCAAAGCAAAAATGGCGTCCACGGCTTTGTTTAGGAGTTATTAACGAAAAACACGGACCAATCAGAGCGCGAGCTAGACGTGTTTTTCGTTAATAACTCCTAAACAAAGCCGCGGACGCCATTT